>JASVEL010008833.1:0-169502 GCA_032618575.1 Nicotiana noctiflora
TACCAAACATAAATGAATAAAAAATACAACTCGTTGGCATTAAAACTATTAATTTCATCCCAATACACCCCGACTGGGGTGTCACAAGTCATGAGCATCTAAAGGAGCTTGACTAGTAGAGTACAATTCAGAATTTTTAAAATAAAAAGGATAGAAAATCCGGTGTCGCGGACGCTGGCGGTCACCTGGCTCAGCTATAGTAGCAAATCTCCCATCAGCTCAAACCCGCCACCGGGTAACAAATACCTGCATCTGCACACGAGGTGCAGGTAGTAAAGTGAGTACTTCCAACTCAGTGGTAATAATAGTAAATAATGTTGAGAGGAAAGAAATCACATAAGAGCATTATATCATGCTATAAAGTACAGTACAACCCTTTTTAGAACGAGTAGTTCCATGAAAATCCTTTATAAAATATCTAAAATATAACGCTATCTCAAGCAGTAAAATCAATTATACCATAAAAACCATATGGTATCAGATAATTCTCCTTTTTAAAATAGAGGAAATAACCAATTCAACAATTAAGGAATAATCAAAAGTATGCCCCTCAGGCTCAATATCAAACTCACAATATAGTATCAGCTCCACGGGCTCACTCCCAACTCACCAGCACACAACATCATCCCCTCGGACTCACTCCCAACTCACTAGACACAAACAACGGCCTTTCGGGTCCACTCCCAACTCACCTGGGTATCCTACAGTCACTTGGGGTGTGTACAGACTCCGTAGAGGCTCCTAAAGCCCAAGCGCAATATCAATAAGCCTCAAAGCCTTCACATATCACACTTGAGGCCTAAAAGCCTCCTCACATAACACTCGAGGCCTGAAAGCCTCCTCACATAACACTCGAGGTCTGAAAGCCTCCTCACATCACTCAACATATCCTCACAAATGGCCATTGATTCACGTCCAAGCAACGGTCGTAGTTAATATAACTTGGTCTAATAAGTCCAAGATCGATCCCACAGAGAATTAACCTACCAATTGCAACTATCACAACCCCAAAAGTACTTCCAAATCAAGTTCCCAAACTTTGAATATATATTTGTGTGATTTTCGAATATCTACTTGACAGTAATTAAAAATGCTTGAAAGAAAGAATTGAATATAGAGTGAAAAGAATATTAGGAGAAGGACTAAGGTAATGATTTCCCTATTGATGGAATCCCTTATTGTTATGCTCGTACAAATTGTTAATATATTCTATCAATCATGAACGCTATGTGTATCGTAACCCTCTCCCGAGCAATTACAATAATTTACTAGTGCACTCTCCCGAGCTACCCTAGCTAGCTTTAATTTGAATAGTTCACTTAAGATTGCACCCAAGACTTCGTTATTCCTAACCCCGTCTTTACGCCTAAAGTTATATATTCCTCCAATAACCTAGGTGTGGTGTTGTTCAACAATATACCTAAATATGCACTCTTTTCCAAGTTATTCACACTAAATAGGCACAACTAATTGGGGATCCTACCAATTAACTACAACAAGAACGAAGTTGAACAAATAGAAATCTAGTTCACAATTTGTAATCACATAAACGATAAGTTCATTACCCAATAGGTTCCATCAAAACCTTAGAAAAGAATTTAGCTACTCATGCTTGAAGAAACAAGAATAATAATTGAAATCATAAAGAAATACTTGATATAAAATAAAAGAAAGAGTTTGAGAGGAATCTCTCTTACTAAAAATCTTGCAAAAGTAATGTAATAAAGATAACATGCCTCTATGGGGTAAACTAGGAGTTTATATAGAGGTTTTAGGGCTTAAAAAACTAAGTTTGAGTACAATTAGGACTGCTGCTGCGGCGACTTCCGCGGTTCGTTCGCGGCCGCGGACGGACCGCGAACAGTAAACTTCAGAGAGCCTGTTTTTCCGCGGTTCATCCGCGGTCGCGAATGAAACGAGATTTTTCACCCTGTTTCGTTGTGAATTTGAAAACACGCAAAGCATTAAAGTTGTAGCCCTTTGCATTAGCTTTCCAACCATATATTATGGAGCTAAAATGGAGTTCGGAGAAAAATGTTATGTCCAATTTACTAGACAGTGCACAATATGCCTCATCCATTCTTCGCTTGTACTACACTTATCAAATTTGACCCCCGAACTCGATCCCGGCTTAATTCCTTGAGCTTTTACTCAGACTTCAAAGCTCAAAATCACTTAAATCCATTCCATAACATCCATACGGCTCGGTATCATGCCTTCCCTGCTATTTTCAACATAAGTTCTTGACTTGTACCACACTTTGGCCTTTTTCACCATCTTTTGACTCCAAAACTTTCTCTTTTAGTCTTCATTAGCTCATGTGTACCTATAACACACTAATAACAATAATAAAAGCATTTTGTCATCATAATCAATATCAAAATAATAATAAAGCGTGATTATTTAGGGCATAAATATAGTCAAATTCACCTATTATCAATACCCCACACTTAAACCTTTGCTCGTCCTCGAGCAACCTTAATCACACTTTAGGCGAATTTTATTTATGTATCCCCCAAATTATGTCACAAAAGCTATTTTTCATGATCAACCTAAGATATGCACAATCTTAACCTAACCGTAAACTTTCATGCCGGCACATTATTACTTACTCTACTTATTACCAAAAACTTGCAAATTTACCTTCTTCCGCTTGAATTACGTGCCCTCACAAAATTTATTGAGAGAAGTTCCCACACATCAACAATTCAAAAATATGGAACTTATAAATATCAGAAAAATTCACTCACTCTCAACAAAGAACATTCATATGCATACAGACACACCATAGGCTTGCCCTAGTGTAATACTCCACTAATCGAGTTATTCAATCATAGATCAAGAGGTCTTTAAGGGTTGTAATGTAGGCTATGGGACGGGTAATATACTTTTGGTTATAGTGACTAGCCTCCCTAAGCACTTTTCTTTTCTTTTTCACAACCTTTTTTTTTTTACTTCCTTATGTCTCCCATAAACATACCTTCACCTTTCTTCAATTTTAACCCCAACTTTTCTTTTATTGATAAATGGCCTTTCTAATTTTTTTTTTTTTTTTACATATTCATCAATGTATGTCTTTGTTTCATTGCTTTGCAACATTATTTTGGACCAGTCCACTATTTTTTTTTCATTAATTCTTGATTTTCCCCTTTTCAATTTTCCTTCACCCCACACTTAAACTTTTGCATATTCATTACACTACAAGTGCTTCTAGGAGGTAAAGTAGAACATTATACATATTTGATGAACATTCAAGGGTTATCAAAGAATAGGTTTAAGCTCAAAGGGGTTAACTAAGATATAATGTACGAGTGAATTCATGTCTATTGGTATATGGGGTTACACAAAGAAATGTCTCTATCCTTTCTACAACCAAACAACTTCTATTTTGCTTTGCAAACACACAAGGGCAAGTTCTAGGCATCATGTACAACATACAATGTAAGTAAAACCTCACACACACATGGCATGCAACTCATTTGGAATCCAGTTTATCTACAAAGTCCTATCGATGTTCAAGCAAGCATTATTGTGCAATTTAAGGCATATTGAGATTCTACAAGTCAAGCTTAGAAGATACATTCTCAAGTTCAATTTATGCTTTTGCTAATGTGCATATTCGGGGTTACATGTTGCCTTTTTACCTCTAATCCTAAGAAAAGAAAAAAAAAATCTACCTAACCCGGTTCAATTAAAAACCCCTGGAAAAGAACCGTGGTCAAAAGAAAAACCAAGGGGGAGATGATACATTACCTAGAAAAAGAAAATAAAAGAAAGAAAAATTCCTACGTGGACTACTTCCCTCAAGAGTACTTGTCCTAAATAGTCCGTCATAAGGAAGAGTCCTCTACTCATATTTTTGTATTTTTCAAATTTTCAAATTTTTTTTGTGTTTTTTTTCCGACTTAGACCCTTAAGAAACCCGTCGCCAAGTGTCCATCATCGGGCCAAGCTAGCTAATATAATTTACAGCCACATCTACTATATACAATATACAATACAAGATAAGTCTCCTACCCCACACTTAAAATAATGCCATGTCCTCATGGCATAATAATATGTATAGCACAGAAGGGTGAGAAAACTTACCTGAGATCTACCCCGTGTCTAGCCACTTTATCACTTTCTTTTTCACCTTATCTTTCATATTCGGGTTCAGCCTTCTTTTGCGTTTCTTGGAAGGTTTGTGCCCCTCTTCCCAGAGAATCTTGTGCATGCAGTATGCAAGGCTGATCCCCTTTATGTCTACCATGGTCCAACCATTGACAGTCTTGCATTCTTTCAGTACCTGTATAAGCTTTTGAGCCTGTACATCTAACAAACCAGATGAGATAATAACAGGTAAAGTGGAGTTAGGACCTAGAAATTCATACCTGAGATGAGATGGTAGTGGTTTGAGCTCCAGCTTTGGTGGCTCTTCTATGGATGGCTTTGCAGGAGGGGTCTCTCTTTTCTCTAGATGTAGAGGCTCGAATTCCAAGCTCTCTCTCCCAAAACCCCTTGCCTTCCAGAGATAGTACCTATTCCGCTAAACTTTCACCATTTACCTCTTCCATGTTCATCAGGCATGCTTGAAGTGGATCTTCAATTGTCAACTCTGCATCATCTGTTTCCACTATCACATCAACCACATCAATAAGAGAGCAATTCGCGAACTCACTAGGGCGCCTCATGGATTTTTGTACATTGAATATGATCTCCTCATCATTGAACCTCATCTTGAGTTCCCAGTTTCACAATCAATTATAGCTCTCCCGGTGGCTAGAAATGGTCTTCCTAGGATTATGGGACTTTCTTCGTCGACCTTGCAATCAAGAATAACAAAATCGGCGGGAAACACGAACTTCCTAACCTGGATAAGCACATCATCTATAATACCAAATGGATGCTTAACCGTCCTGTCAGCAAGCTGTAAAAGTATGGAGGTAGGCCTGGCTCTCCCAATGCCTAACCTCTTATAAATGACTAAGGGCATGAGATTAATGCTTGCCCCCAAATCACACAAAGCCTTAGTAAAGGCATAATTCCCTATAGTGCATGGGATGGTGAAGCTACCTGGATCAGATAGCTTCTCAGCAATGGGTCTGGAGACCACTGCACTACAAGTTTGGGTAAGTGTTATGGTGGCCAAGTTTTGGAAATCAAATTTCCGCGACATCAAATCCTTCATCATCTTAGCATAACCAGGCATTTCTTTTAAAGTTTCAATTAAGGGAATGTTTACCTGGATTTGCTTGAGCATTCCAAAGAACTTTATATATTGCTCCTCTTTCTGGTGTTTGGCCAACCTTTGGGGGAATGGTGGTGGAGGCCTCTTCTTCCCAGTGACTTGGGACTTTTCCTTCTCTAGCACTTTCTCTTCAACCTGTTGCTTTACCTGTTCAGCTACTTTCTTCGTTCCTTGTTGCTCCTCTTTATTTTCAGCAACTGGCTGGACTGTAACTTCTGTCAACCATGTGGACTCATCCAGTTCAATGGGCACTGGAGTGAGTGTCTCAGCATTTGTGTTGCTTTTCTCTTCTTCTTTCTCAGCATCAAGATCTCTACCACTTCTCAAAGTCACTGCCATCAACTGCTTTGGGACTTGGTCTTTTGGGTTTGTTTGTGTATCTGCGGGCAATGTCCCTTGAGGACGATTGTTAAGTGATATAGCAATCTGGCCCACCTGTACTTCAATATTCTTGTTGGCTGCATCATGTGCATCTATCCTCTCATTGGTTTTGGCATTTGACCCGATTACCTGTTGCATCATAGCTTTCAATTCTACAAACCCATCATCATGTCTACCCCCATGCTGTGGTGGAGGTGGATGATATCCCTGCTGCTGATTGCCAAAATTCTGAGGTCTAGGATATGGGGTCATGTTGTGTGGTGGCCCCATGCCTGCTGCATTAAATTGTGGCTGGGGAGGTCTGTACTGCATTGGAGCCTGTTGGCCCCAGTTTTGATTACCTTATCGCTGCCCTCCATAGTTAGCCACATAATTCATATCCTCGTGTTGATGATGATGTTCTTGGTGTGCAGCCCATGGATTACCTATGGGTTGGCTAATGCAGGATGTGCAAAAACCACCATTGGTAGTATCTACAATGTGAACCTGCTGCTTGACTCCTGATTCTTCCACTTTCTTTGTTAGGATGCTCATTTGTGTCAATAGAGTTGCCATGTTCTCCTCCAGAGTGTTGGATGGATCCAGAGGTACAGAGTGTACCATTGGTGTGATAGGAGCATTCCTGGACGTCCACCCGGAATTTTGAGCCATCTTGTCTAGCAAATTTTGGCCCTCTCTCCAAGTCTTGCTCAGAAAAGCCCCACCTGCTGAAGCATCTACAATATTCTTTATGGTGTCTGAAATACCCATGTAGAACCTTTGACCCAACATCTGTTCAGGAACCCCATGGTGAGGACACATAACCAGCATACCTTTGAATCGCCCCAAGTTTCATGTAATGTCTCCATTAGTTTCTGCTTGAAGCTCACAATCTCATCAATTTGCTGAGCTGTCTTGTTAGGTGGATGAAACTTGTTGTGGAATTGCTTGACTAACTCATCCCAAGTTGCAATAGAGTTTATGGGGAGTGTGTTTAGCCATACATGTGCAGCCCCTGTAACTGAGAACGGAAAGAGCAATAGCCGGATGGCTTCCGGAGTCACATTCGGTTGCCTCTGTGTCTTGCATATCAAGAGAAAGTTCTTCAGGTGCTGTTGTGGATCTTCAACCTGAGTCCCAGGGAATAATCCCTTGTTCTGCAACAAGTGTAGCATGGTGCTAGTAATCTTGAAAGACTCGGCTTGAATTGCTGGCACAATAATGGCAGTTGCCAAATTATCCGTTGTGGGTTGTGCCCAATCATACAGTGCACCTTCCTGTGCCTCTTGCATATTCAGGCCGGCTTGCTGGGTTTGTTCGTTTACGTCACCCATGTCGAAGTCTAATTTGATTGGTTGTTGAGATTGTTGGATTTGTTTGATGGCTTTGTTACGTGCCCGGAAAGTTTGCTCGGGGTCTGAGAGTCCTTCAATTAGTTCTCCAGTCCTTGCAGATTTTCTAGGCATGCACCTGAATACCCAAATCAACAAACGTCAACATATTCAATGTAGAGTGTAGAAAGAACCTGAATACACAAGAATCTTGAAGTTCTTTCAATGGCAACTGATAATTCCGTTAATTCCCCGGCAACAACGCCAAAATTGATTCACGTCCAAGCAACGGTCGTAGTAAATATAACTTGGTCTAATAAGTCCAAGATCGATCTCACAAAGAATTAACCTACCAATTGCAACTATCACAACCCCAAAAGTACTTCCGAATCAAGTTCCCAAACTTTAAATATATATTTGTGTGATTTTCGAATATCTACTTGACAGTAATTAAAAATGCTTGAAAGAAAGAGTTGAATATAGAGTGAAAAGAATATTAGGAGAAGGACTAAGGTATTGATTTCCCCTATTGATGGAATTCCTTATCGTTATGCTCATACAAATAATTAATATATTATATCAATCATGAACGCTATGTGTATCGTAACCCTCTCCCGAGCAATTACAATAATTTACTAGTGCACTCTCCCGAGCTACCCTAGCTAGCTTTAATTTGAATAGTTAACTTAAGATTGCACCCAAGACTTTGTTATTCCTAACCCCGTCTTTACGCCTAAAGTTATAGATTCCTCCAATAGCCTAGGTGTGGTGTTGTTCAACAATATACCTAAATATGCACTCTTTTCCAAGTTATGCACACTAAATAGGCACAGCTAATTGGGGATCCTACCAATTAACTACAACAAGAACGAAGTTGAACAAATAGAAATCTAGTTCACAATTTGTAATTACATAAACGATAAGTTCATCACCCAATAGGTTCCATCAAAACCTTAGAAACGAATTTAGCTACTCATGCTTGAAGAAACAAGAATAATAATTGAAATCATAAAGAATACTTGATATAAAATAAAAGAAAGAGTTTGAGAGGAATCTCTCTTACTAAAAATCTTGCAAAAGTAATGAAATAAAGATAACATGCCTTTATGGGGAAAACTAGGAGTTTATATAGAGGTTTTAGGGCTTAAAAAACTAAGTTTGAGTACAATTAGGACTGCTGCTGCGGCGACTTCCACGGTTCGTTCGCGGCCGCGGACGGACCGCGAACAGTAAACTTCAGAGAGCCTGTTTTTCCGCGGTTCATCCGCGGTCGCGAATGAAACGCGATTTTTCACCCTGTTCTGTTATGAATTTGAAAAAACGCAAACATGAAAGTTGTAGCGCTTTGAGTTAGCTTTCCAACCATATATTATCGAGCCAAAATGTAGTTCTGAGCAAAACGTTATGTCCAATTTACTAGACAGTGCACAATATGCCTCATCCATTCTTCGCTTATACTACACTTATCAAATTTCACCCCCGAACACGATCCCGGCTTAATTCCTTGAGCTTTTACTCAGACTTCAAAGCTCCAAATCACTTAAATTTATTCCATAACATCCATATGGCTCGGTATCACGCCTTCCCGGCTATTTTCAACATAAGTTCTTGACTTGTACCACACTTTGGCCTTTTTCACCATCTTTTGACTCCAAAGCTTTCTCTTTTAGTCTTTATTAGCTCATGTGTACCTATAACACACTAATAACACTAATAAAAGCATTTTGTCATCATAAACAATATAAAAACAATAATAAAACGTGATTATTTAGGGCATAAATATAATCAAATTCACCTATTATCAGCCATCAGCCTCAATCAGTCTAGAAAATAGTCATAAGCCTCTTGGTTTTCAGTAATACAATAGTGCTCAGCTCATTGACATTTTAAATATCATTTAAACCTCGAGTTGAGTATGAATGCAGTTGAGTTCACAAAATAATATAATTCAATTGGACTGAATTCATGTAAATTCACAAAAAGATTTCAAATAATTGACACGAAGACCAAGTATGGCAATAATCCCAAATCATGATAAAAATCAATAATTCTTTATCAAATACGCGATAACATAAACAACCGGGATGGACCAAGTCAAAAATCTCCAACGGTGCTCTACCTCACGCTCATACCTGGCGTGCAAGTTACCACAATACAATACTATGATGTTCAAGTCCGATGTTTCAAACCCTCAAGACATCATTTACATGTATTACCTACCTCGAACCAGCGAAATCTCTAGCCCGCGATGTCTTTGCCCCTCAAACCGACCTCCACCCGTGTCAAATCAAACCAAAATTAGGGCAAACATATCACAATATGCTAATAGGACATAACCCAATCGAAAGAACTCAAAAGATACTAAAAAACACAAAATTGGCAAAATTCGAGCCTCAGGCCCATGTCTCGAAATTCACAAATTTTTACATCAATACGATCCTTATCTCGCCACGAGTCTATACATACCAAATTCACAAAAATCGGAGTTCATTTGACCCCTTAAATAACCATTTCTATCCAAGAGGATTTTCTACCCTTTTCAACAAAAATTCCAAATTAAATACCAAAACTTGCAATAGATTCGAGTTATACAACCAAAATTGAGTTAAGAGTACTTACCCCATTGTTCTCTATGAAAATTGGATAAAAAATGGCCTTATCCGAGCTCCAAATCGCAAAAATAGAAAATGGGTTCGAAGTCCCATTTTCAAAACTTAACATTCTGTCCGACACTATTCACGTTACTGTTCACAGATACCGTTCACATCGCTGTTCACAGGCACTGTTCACATCGCTGTTCACAGGCAATGTTCACGGGCACTGTTCACGGGCACTATTCACTATGCACTATTCACGGCTACTGTTCACAGGGTACTTTTCTGCAATTTTCTGCATTTTTTTCTAAATCTGAAATCACTTCGAGACACCTCTGAAACACTCTCGAGCCCTCGGGTCTCCTAACCAATCACATACACGAACTCAACAACATCCTAGAAACTTAACCGTGTGATCAAATCACCAAAATAACGTCATATACCATGAATTAAGCTTTAAAATCCAAGAATTCTTTCAAATTTCATAAAACATCAAATTTTCCATTTTGAGTCCGAAACACGTCAAACGACTTCTATTTTCAACCAAACTTTACATAAAGTGCTTAAACCATATATAAACCTTTACTGGGTGCTTAAACCAAAATACAGGCCCGATACCATCACTTTCTAATTAAATTTTATTTTTATTTTTCTTAAATATTTTCAAAAAATAATTTTACTCAAAAATTCATTTCTCGGGCCTGAGACCTCACAATTTGATGATTCTTGTTCCTATGAGTCACAAATAATAATACGAACATAGCGCTTCAATCGAAACTCAGTTTGGAGCTCGTTTACTCAGTGATATATCCATTTTGCTCGTTAAATATTTAACACACGTTTCGCGTCAAAAACCCAATCACGACTTGATGAAATTAAATTAAACTTTCCAGATTAGTCCTATAATTCATTATCAAAATTCAAAAAGTCTCGAAATCAAATTTCGATCTCTAGAACTAAAAATGGACCTTTGGATCACTACATGTTTATGCTCAAAACGACAAAAATCTTTCAAAACTTATCCGAGCCTCAAGGGACTCCGACCAAATATGCCAACATAATTCATAACATCATTCAAACTCCAACCATCAAAATATCTCAAATAACATCATATTACCCAAAACTCATCGAATTCAATCCTAAGTTTCTAAAAACTTCCGAAATACACTTTCGATCAAAAACCCGACCAAACAATGTCCGAATGACCTGATATTTTTCACACACATCCCAAATGACACAATGAACCTACAACAACTCTCAAAATTTTATTCTAACTCCGGATCAAAATCTCACCTATCAACCGGAAATTGTCAAAATACTAACTTCGCCAATTCAAGCCTAATTCTACACTGGACCTCCAAAACTACTTCCGATCACACTCCTAAGTCACAAATCACTTCCCGGAGTTAACCAAACCACTGGAATTTACATTCAAGCCCTCTAACTTATAAGTCAATATCCGGTTGACTTTTAAAAGATATTAAGTGTCTCATTTCTTATCAAAACCATTTCAAATCAACCTAATCACACAAGATATAGATAATGAAGCTTAGAGAACCTAAAATGGGGGAAACAAGGCGGTAATTCATGAGACGACGGGTCACATCATCACAAAAACCAAGTGCCAGTTCAAATACCATTAATTTACCAAACAATGGGCAAAGCAAGTAAGCCCAAAGTATGGATTAAAAAGGAAAAATGAGTAAGGAAGAGCAGAGTCAAACCACCATTGTCAAAGATATCAAATTAATGGTCAACACTGATGAAGAAATCAAAAGAAGCAGTGGAGTCGACATCAACACTATGAATCGTACATGCTATTCTCTCACCAATCTTAATGCCAAGACAACAACATAATCCCTAATTCGACTCAGCCAGCGAAGCCTACTCAACCACAAACGGAGACAAAAATTATACTTGTACCAAGCTTATCCACGTCACCACATGACGCGACAAGTGATAAATCATCCACACATAGTGGGAAAGACACTTACAACAAATCATCTTCATCCTTTATACACATGCATAATCCTATCTCCATCCAAGCTAATACACAAACTAACAACACTCTTCATAACACCTATGACAATACTAAATCAAGTAATAACTACCCCCTCCCCCTCACCCACCCACACCCATACTAACAATCCAGTCACTAATGCGCCCTACAATCTAAAAATGATCTTTCCACAAAAAATAACATTTCCTCCAAGTATATTCCAAATATCCCATGCCCTACTACTAAATCACCTGAAATAAATGACCAAAACATTATCCCCGTGGAAACAACTACCTCAACGAGTATTTCAGTTCAATAAAGGCAATAAGTCCCACAAAGCATTAATGAAGAAGCTTATTTAATTATACCCAATCAGGATATATATAACCAATCTATATTCAAACCCACAATTTTCCCTATTGTGCCCCACCTTCTAGACTAGCAATGGTTACCTGTAACAGTGCATTAAATGCACGATATGTACCTACAAATCCAAAGACACCCATCTTCTCAGATTGTACCAGTGCTGGCTAGTCAAATCTCATCACCCCCTATCAACGTGATGAATCCCTACCACTACCTACCAGGCTCTCTCTTCTCACAATCATCTTATTAAAACCATTAACGCCCAAATCCAAACACACCATCTCAAAAATCAGAACAATATCACTCACTGCAACTACAAAATGCCTCGATCAACTTTGAGAAACAACTCATGTCGGAGCTACGGAGAGCCAAGAAAGAGAAATGTGAGCAACGATGTGCGCTACCAACAACGCTCTTCCCAACTCACCATCTACCACGTACAACTCAAATACACTCGGTCACTCGAATTTTCTGTCTCCAAATCCCATTTCCTCTTATGGGTTACCACTACCATTTGAACGAATATTATAATCCATACCAGTTCCCTTTAGCTTATAAAAACAATTTCCAACTTTACCACCAACAATACTACCATCAGGCAATCCAGATCCCACCATTACAACAACAGGAGGAAGCACTAACACAACAACTACCAAGTCACTGGAATTTCGATTTCTAGTGCAATAAGTAACACTGCTAATTGAGTCTCCAAAGGACTTAGCTCAAACATGAGGATACTACTAGTATAAGAATTCATAGCACTGGAGCTCAACAATCAGATCTTGGACATGCAAGCAGAAGCAACCACACAACAAGCAGTAGACCAGACTTCGTGTTGGAATACACCCCACCACCCAACTGATGAATCTCATCACTAACTATGGTTCCCTAACACACTTTACCAGAACCATAGGAGGATGAACAAGTTGTACACTCTTGCCACAGTCCCTACTGGAGGAGCAACATGCTTGAAAACCCCACCACCACCACCACCAGGGACAGTAGGCATAGGTCCATCTCAGGAAAGCATCCTAAATCAGATTCTCCATAATATCACAATAATGGAGTCTCTCACACTCACCCTAACCCCATACTTCGAAAGAAAATTCCTTATCAATGTCTCTCTACTGGTCACAAAGATGGGCCTCAATATGAGGATCTACCCCATCAACCCCTTATCTTACTCTATTGTGATGGTCCCAACACTAAGAGAGCAAGCCCCCATACAAGAACACAACAACTATCAAACGATGTCTCTTGCTCTGAACCCCAGGGGGAATCAGCAAGAGAGGTCAACACAACACACACCCTTAATGAAGATACTGTTATGGAACTGTAGGGGAGCAAATGCAGCTGAGTTCAGAAAAAATATTAGAGTAGTTCTCTCTTGGAATAATCCCAATATGGTCTGTCTCATTGAAACACAAATGAAAGAAGCAGCACACGAAGCACTAATATTGGAGTTAGGTTTTAAAACTATGCTACCCGTTGATGTAGTGGGCTATTCAGGTAGACTCGTCATGCTATGAAAGGATCATGAAATGGCTCAAGTGGACCCCATTGCAGTTACCAATTGGGAAATCCATGCAAATATTCAGATAATTCCCACCAGCCCACCCTGGATACTGTCTCTTGTTTATGCAAATACTTATTAATCACCACTGGCACTAATCCTCTATATATCATTGTGCTTTAAAAAAGTTCACCACCCACATCGAAGATTGGAATAAGTCTAATTTTGGGAATATTTTTCAAAAAACGAAATCTCCTAGCAAGACTTCAAAATATGAACAATCCTAATAAATCTGTATTCCATCAAAACCTTGAAAATAACCTTCGAGTACAACTTAATTTAGTACTAAAGCACGAAGAAGATTTCTAGAAATTAAACTCTAGAATGCACTGGTTAAATGAGGGGGATGCAAATAGAAAAACAAAAATTCGCACCTCTACTATCCAACGACGAAGACGTAACATGATACTAGGATCAAATGACTATGTGGGTAAATGGACATACAGTCACAAAGAAATTAACTCTATTATCCCAAATCTACAACACAATCTACTCATCTGAGCTTATGTCTAGCAAAAACATTGACTACGCTCTATCTGAGGAGGCGAGAAGCCAACTATCAAATCTCACTTCAGAGGAAGAAATTCATAGAGCAATAAAATCATTCAAACCCCTCAAAGCGCCTAGGCCAGATGGACTCCATCCAATCTTATTCCAAAAGTAGTGGAACTTAACCAAGTGCATTGTGATCCAAATTTGCAAAGAGGCTTTTGAATCACATACACTTCCAAGTGAGATGAATTTTACCTTATCACACTCATACCAAAATTTAAAAACCCTAAGCACATATCCCAATATAGAGTTATAGACCAATCAGGTTGTGCAACCGCGACTAGAAAATGATTACATAAATTATTGTCAAGAAAATTTGCCCATTCCTCAAACATCTCATTAGTCTCAATCAATGCAGTTTCCTTTCGGGGCGAAGGGTTGTTGACAATGCAATCATAGTGCAAGAAGCAACCCATTCCTTTGAACGCATGTCAAGGCGAATGTGCAACATGATGCTTAAGCTGACCTAGAAAAGAGTTTAATGGACTAGAATGTTTTTTCATACGCAAATTACTTTACAACCTAGTATTCCCACCTTCCTAATCAAACTTATCATGAATTGCATTTCAACATCCACCATCTCAATTATGATCAATGAAAAACCAACAAAATCCTTTGAACTATCAAGAGGCATTTGGCAAGGAGGCATCTTATCCCCGTACATTTTCATCATTTGTATGCATACATTATCCCACCAAATTGATAAAGGAATAGCAAATAACGATTGGACACCAATAAAAATTAGTAGATCAGTCCCCCTAGTCTCATACCTGCTCTTTGCTGATGATCTGATATTATTTGTGCGTGCTGACCTACACAATGTCAGCACTATTATTAATATTTTCAGCTCCATCCACCACCAATAAGGACTAAAAAATCAACTTCTCAAAATCAAAAAATTTCTTTTACAAAAATATTTCAATCAACACATAGGACTTCTTACGAGTACCCCAAATATTAGGAAGGCTACTAACTTTGATAAGTACTTTGGCTTTTACCTGACAAACCATCCTCCCAAAGGCAAAGACTACCAACTTATAATTGACAAAATGAACAACAAACTATCTCGCTGGAAAGCAAAATCTCTCAACATGGCAGGTAAAACCACACTCATTAACTCAATACTAGCCTTCGTACCAAATTATTCCATACAAAATAATCTACTGTTAACTTCCACTAGGAATCACATAGACCATATCCAATAAAATTTCCTATGAGGATCAACTCTGGAGAAAATAAAAGTACATCAATATTAACAGGTTTACTATGGCGATTACATAAGAACAATCAGTCCTAATGGATAAAAATTCTTCACGCAAAATATATTCGACATAGATGCGCAGGTATATACGAGGCTAAACTTGTAGATTCATACATATGGAAAAACACGGACAAAGAAAATATACTATTCCACGCAGGACTTTTATGGAACATGGGAGATAAAAGAAAACAATATCGGGAACGATAATCGAATGCCCCATAATATGTGTTTGCACAACTTAATAAAGAGGCTTCCTCAACACACGGAGGAATAACAAATAATGCCATCAATCCTTACAAATCATTCATGGTATTTGGGTAGATTATCATTAACCCTACATTCTTATACTATACATCAAGTAAAATACATAAATATTCCTTTCTCAACAAAACTTGATCATTCATTTTGGAACTAAACACCTCTTAGAAACTTTACCACAAAGTCAGCCTATCTACTTCAACTCCAGATCACCACCAAAAAGTGCAACCCAACACTGCAAATAACTTTTGAATTTGGCAGCTTAAATGTTTAAACAAGCTGAAATACATCATGTGGCCTCTTCTCCACCACAAACTACCTACTAAAGACTTTTTGTTAAGAAAAACACACTCGAAACAAATATTTGCCAATTCTGTCCACCCATAGTAAAGGTCATATACCGCATATTTTTCTCATGCAAAAAGTCATACCACTTATGGACCACAACTATACAACTTTTGCCACTAGATAAAGGATATGTATCACAAAGACAATATCATCCACAAAACAAATGTCTCCTTAAAAACTCCTAACTCCACCTTACTGGCTTTCATCCTTCGGAACATTTGTCTTAATAGAAACTCAAACTTCTTCAACCACACTTCGTCTATTACATGCCACAAAAAAATTATGATTCAAATTGCTAAATTCATTTCACTCATCCAGTTTACTATGCCATCAAAACCTAGGCTTCACATACCTATAAGATGGCTCCCAAAACTAGTACAAGCTAAATATTGATGAGGCTTATGGCAAAAACAATCAAACAAGTGGCACTAGTGGAATCATCAGAGACCATCATGGCAATTGAATAGTGGGGTTTGCGTAGAAGGCAGATGCAACATCCGCTCTCTATGCTGAAATACCGGCACTACTAGTAGAACTAGAGCTCTCCTTCACAAAAATATCTCTTTCCCACCATAGTGAAAATATATTCACAAGTATTATGTAACTTATTTAGAGACGAACAACCACGTTACTCACATCTCCTTCATGATAGTAGTTTTCTTCTTGATGTTGTTGGAGTGGAAGGAATAACCCATGTATATCGGGAAGGCAACTTTACAGCTAACACTCTGAAACAGTATGGAAGCACCAAGCAAAAAATAACAATAGAGGGAGAAACACTATGTACTTGTGTTGGTCCAAGTGAAGGATAGTTCTGAAGATTGACAAAGGAAGCTCAAGCATGAACTAGGTCCATTCCTCGTGGTGCATAGAAACGGGCAGATTCGAGCACATGTGATACACGTGAATGAGTTTCTCTTAACTTGGTATATTTGATATCTCCTGATCGAAAATGTTGCATAATTAATAAGGAGAAGGAATCCTTAATCAAAGAGAATACTATCCAAGATAGGGAAGGAGTTAAAAGTTGAGATCAACTAGAACTCTTCCACCAAGGAGGAGTAGCATTAAAACTCTAGTTATTCATTATCTACTAACTCTATAAATTGCACGTTGTTTTTACTTTACATGTTATGCACAAAAGCAGAAGTTACACGTGAATTGAGAGCAAATAGCAAGGCATTTTGCAAGCAGTTCGTGTGTGATTTAAGTGTGCAAACCTGAAGCTACATGAACCAGATAGAACAACTAGTTCTAAGTATATGTCTTTTATTCTAATTCAATTGTAGTAGGTATTTTCATATTGTACCTATTAGCTTTATCTAGAGGCAATTGTAATAGATACTCAGAGTATTCAAGTTAGAGTTAACTTGAAGTTGTCGCAACAGTTAGAAGTTGTTTGCTACAACGGGGTTAGAGTTAATCCCATGTTTACATAAGTATTTTGTAAATGTAGTTTTTGGCTTAATAATTTAGTGGAGAGTTTGAAAAAATCCTAGGAATTAGGTCGTGATTTTTTTACCTTTTGAGCCATGTGTTGTCCACGTAAAATACTTGTGTTCTTTACTTTCCGCATTTACTATTTCAGTAATAGTAGGTTAAGGAACACTTAAAAGAATCATGTTCTTCCTCAATCAATTTAAGCAAAAAAATTGGACACCACACAGATCACTCCTCTCTTGTGTGGTATTAAAGTATAAAATATCAACTGAAAAATACCTCTAGACTTTATGTTACAAGTTTTTAATATAGACAAATGGGGAAAAACCGCTATGCGGTCTATCGCATTATGTAATAACTAACTTCTAATATAAAGTCTCTCTTTTCTTTAGCCAAAAAAAATAAAATGAAAACATCATGCAAAACTGAAGTTTAAAAATTCTAGCAACAAATTAAAAAGAATATAAAATATTTGAGAATCTGTCAAGATTTGCACTTACAATTAAAGCTAGCAGCTGTCTGAAGGTGATCAACACATTTCCAAATGACGCAATATGAAACTTCAACGATGCTGCATTAGAAGCAACAAATTCAAATAATCACATATAGACGTGGTTCCAACATCCAATTATTTCATCTCCAAATTGCACATAGCAATTAGGTGGGCTTTTTTCAAGTTAAAAAAAAGAGAGACAGAAATTAGAGAATGCCGCTTGTATAATTCTACGAATATTGTATTAAGAAGGAGAATGATTCTAAGAGAGATATGGATTTGCATTAAACAATTTAAACTAGAGATTTTGATTCGATAATTATTTATTCTAGCATCTCCCGGCTTTATAAAAGAAAATTCCTGACAGTTGGTAGTAATGCCATTATCTGATATTATGGTATCTCAATTCTGATGTCATATTTCGTTTTAAACTAAAGGGAAGGAAAAAAGGAAAAACAAAATAGATGCAGCAATGAGAAAACAGAAGACTTGAGCTATCTTGATTTATAATTATCGAAAATAGAATAAGGAATAAGACTTTTATGATTGGCCGCAGATGGATGGACTTGAATGCTACAAGCACGTATATATAAAAACTTCAAAATATTGAGAAAGAATTTATGTAGCGACTTTGAAGGACGAAACAATATTAATTCTATACATAATGAATTTATGAATTTATTACTTATTTGTGATTGAATTAGACCTTAATAATGTAGACTTTTAGTTAATCAATTTTAAAAGGCACAACATAATTTTAAGTCAACAGTTGTTACCATAACCTATTTATCTATTTTTAATACTTTTAGTGGGTAAACAGTAACATAATATTTACATCTCAAACCGGATGACTGTTGGACTTTAAAGACATTGGGATTTAAAGTTTAAGCTAGCGTTTGGTCATACATCTCAAATTTATTTTAAAAAATCTGATTTGAGTTAAGTTTAATTTGAAGATGAAAATGTATTTGGACATGTTCTTTAAGAACATATTTCACTTTTTATTTGAAAAAACATGGGGGCAAACTTATACCCACAAGTTCTAAAAACTATAATAAATACCCAATAGTACCATGCAAATAAACTTGCTATTATATATACATAACCTCCATCAATAACATTCATTATCATTATCACAAACCATATTGCTGAACATAAATAATAACTAACATAATTACTAGCTATTACAATTCGTCAAATTGTAATAATATTACAAGATCCATCGGTCCATAAAAAATAATCGTAACTAGCTATTCTGTAATATAAACCATCCCACATTATACGAACAATCTCAGAAAATTCAAATAAGTATTAGCATATTTTAGCAATTTACCTTCATAAATGTGGATTTTTTTTTATAAAATAAAAAGGTGTGGGGTAATATTGAGAATTTGGGAAAAATACAACAGTCATAATTTGGCCCAAATTCAGCTTATTAGCTGAATTTGAGATTTCAAATATGTGATTTGAGTTTTGACGAAAATGTGGGTTAAATTTATGGCCAAACATGAGATTTGAAAAAAAAAAATCAAATTAAATTTGGGAAAATGTCACCAAATAGGGGCTAAGAGTGTGAATTGGAAATAGTGGGAAATAAAATGGAGGGAAATGAAAATTTGAATGAAGTGAACTTTTGATTTTGCACTTTGTCCCTCATTGGTGAGGCTTAACTAGATTTGTGTGTTTATATATAGAATCACTTCTTAAAGCTCTTAAAAGGAGTTGAAGAGAATGAACCCTCGCGCCAATGCCCAGAGTTGGGTAAGCTTGCAACAATGATCGGGAGTTTTCCTCACGGACACAAGGGTGACACACAAGAGATCGCCTACATTGGAGGGATGCGATTGGAATCTAAGCCGAAAGTAGAGAATTCAGAAGCCTATCTTGGCGCCATGCAAATAGAACATGGTGTTAGCAAGAAAAGTTGCGCGGACGTAGTTGAAGGGGATGGTAAGTTACAAATGGCACACTATCAGGCTTAGATGACGCACCAAGCAGAGGGGTCAAGTTTGCTAGAAAGGATGGGGCCATGGAGGGCAGCCAAATAGAGAGTGAAAGCATAGACTCGATGCCTGAGAAGCTTCTCAACTTGGTTGAGTCATGGGGAGATTCAGGCTGTAACGACCCGGCCGTTCTTTTTTGAAATTTATGCCCCGATCCCCAATTTAACTGTTCCCCTAAGTTCATTTATGCTATTGTGGTTTGCCGGGAGGGTCGGTTCTAGAATTTGGAATGTTTTGGGACACTTAGTCCCTAAATGAGAACTTTATAGTTGGAAAATGGCCCGTATTTGGAACAATATTAAGACTACCT
Organism: Nicotiana noctiflora; assembly: GCA_032618575.1. NCBI lineage: Eukaryota > Viridiplantae > Streptophyta > Magnoliopsida > Solanales > Solanaceae > Nicotiana > Nicotiana noctiflora. The sequence goes on from JASVEL010008833.1 coordinate 20,119, forward strand.
CGGAACGGAAATTCGATGGTTCCATTAGCTTCGTTAGGTAATTTCGGGGTTGGGAGCGCATTCGGAATGTATTTTGGAGGTCTGTAGCTCAATTAGGCTTGAAATGCCGAAGTTTGAAATTTTGGCGAATCCGAACGATACGTGAGAATTTGATACGGGGTCGGAATGGAATTCTGACAATTTCTGTAGCTTCGTTATGTGATTTTGGATATGTCTGCAAATTTTCAGGTCATTCGGACGTCGTTTGGTCGGGTTTTTGATTGAATGTGAGTTTCGGAAGTTAGATGAAATCCTAGGCTTGAATCCGCTATTCTTCGGTGATTTTTGTGTTTAAGGACGTATTTTTGTGATTGGAACAAGTTTGTATCGTGTTTTGGAGTATGTTGGTGGTTTTTGTTGGGGTCACGGGGACCCCGGGATGAATTCGAATCATCATTCGGACATTTGAAGCCTTAGAAAATCTGCAGAAAATGCAGCAGCAGTGCAGCAGGACTTTTGCCTTCGCTTTTGCGTGGCAGGTCCCGCATTCGCGTAGGCTTGGCTGATTGAGCATCGCGTTCGCGATGAAGGACGTCGCGTTCGCGTAGGTGGGGTTTGAGAAGCATCGCGTTCGCGATGGGCCGGTCGCGTTCGCGAGTTCAAATTGTGGAGGCTGAAGATTTCTTCAATGCGGACGCGTGAAACGCATCGCGTTCGCGAAGGGTTAGTTCTGGCAAAGCTTCGCGGACGAGTGGGGACGGACGCGAACGCGAAGGGTTAATGTCCAGTCAGAAATATTAAAAACCAGAACAGTTCATCCGCGACCCATTTACACAAAACCTCCATTTTTGAGTCCTAAAAGAAGATATTGACGGGAAATCGCTGGGATATCATCGGGTAATCATCGGGGGTAAGTTCCTTGGTCTAATTTCGTTATTTTATCATGAAATTCTTGAGTATTTCACTGTTAATGGAGGATTAATGGGGGGTTTTAGCCCTAGGCCTGAATTATAGAGAATTATTGATTTGAATGGGCAAACGGAGTCCGATTTTGATAAAAGTTATATGCATGGACTCGTGTTGAGATAAGGAACCCTAATATATAACTTTCATAATTTTTCGAGAAGCGTACCGAAAGTCGGGTTTTGGCAACTTGTGGTTTTTGGTGTATTTTGAATTGTTTCGATTGGGTAATGCCCAATTGGCCTATTTTGATGTAATTCTATTGATTTTTATCAGATACTACACCTGTGGAAGTCGATATTCATGACAAGAGAGTTGTCTCTTAGCGATTTTGTACCAGAGTCGAGGTAAGTGGCTTGTCTAATCTTGTGTGGGGGAACCTTCACCCCTAGGATATTATGTGATAGTTTAAATGCCTTGTACGCGAGGTGACGGGCGTGTCCATGCGCTGGTTGTTGTAACTCACTTTACTTGAATTGTCCAATTCGTGATATTCATGTTCTTAGTTGATTAAATTGTGACATTTACCTGGTATTCGTTAGGAAAGCATGATTAGATAGGATTTATATATCTAATTGCCTAATTGTCTTACTTGAACTTCTTGATAATTGTTGGCACTAGTTTTTGGTGAAGTTGTAGTTAAGCATATTATATTTTCTCTGTGCGTTTCTTTATTTGTTGTGTTGGTGGACTGCGGGTTCGATTCCCGGAGATCTCGGGGCTGTGGGTTCGATTCCTGGAGACCCGAAGTGGTATTGTTTGTGGACTGCGGGTTCGATTCCCGGAGATCCAAGGGCTGCGGGTTCGATTCCCGGAGACCCAGAGTTATTGATATATTATTGAGATATGGACTACGGGTTCGATTCCCGGAGTTCCTGAGATATTGAGACACATCTTGAGATGTTGAGATACGGGCTGCGGGTTCTAAACTTGGTCAAACAGGCTATAAATTGCACGGAGAAGGAAAAAAAATTAACTAATTAATAAACATGTGTTATGTTTTGACAGGGATATTTTCTCATCCCTACAAGTAAGCAAAATAAATATTTTCTGCTGCTGAAATTTTATCTACCTAACCATTCTCTAAATCGAATTAATTTCTATATGAGCAAAAACCTCATCATTAATTATAGGAAACTCTTGCTAATGGATATGTTATCATGACTCATAAGGAATATTGAGTCAAACCGAATAATATTTCACAAACTCCTACTGCTACCATTAGTATTAGTTCGTTGATTGTATAAGGGCGATATATCTTAATGACAAATTTTAAAAATAATGAGAATCGAATTAGTCGTTTGATGTCTACTTGATCTTTCCTCTTCAATTCCCGTTGAACAATATGTTCTTGACCAGTTATTTGTTCAATTTAATCGATTTGATACTTAGTTAGATCTTTATTTTTATATTTTTATTAATATTTAACCGATAACGAACTTAAATGACTTTATAGGACCAATTCAATCAATATGTAAGAATTGGACGGTTATATTTAAAGTGTTATTTTCAGCTGAATGAGAAAAAAAAAAAAACTAAAAAGAAAAAACTAAAGCTACTGTAAGTAATCAATTTTAGAGCTAACAGCAATAACTAACTACCAATTCCAAAAATTTGGTTATTCTAACCACCTATTATCTGATAATCATTCTTTTAAATAATAGGTAGTTATTTGTATAATATTTAGCTAAAGTTAAAAATAATTATTTGTGATTGAAGTAAAAACAAATGTATGGGAAGTGAAATTTGATAAGAACATAAATTTAGCTTGGAAAAAAATAAAAAAGTAGTTGAATATATTATTTATAGCCAAGCGGAAAAAGACAAACCAAAGCTAAAACATGCACTTCGAAATTGTGATAGCTCCTCTTTTAGGAAAAAAATTCAACAAATATTAAGTTAGCGTTTGGATATAAATTTGATTGAATTCTTTCTTAAAAAATGCATTTTACTGTAAAAATTGTATGGAATGTCCTATTTGGTCGCTCCTTTTTAACTTATATCCATTTTATTTTTTTGTTTGCATCCATACCTTTTTTTTTGTTAAAAGCATTTTAAAAAAATAATTTTTCCCGTCTTTAATAAAAAATTATTGACAAAACTGTAGACTACAGGACAACACTTCACCATGTTCTGGTATGAAGTTTTAGCAAATAAACTAAATAACTTCAGCATGCATTAGAAGAAATTCATTAGAAAATTACATACTACAGGACAAAAACTTAAGCATGTTTATGCTTAAGTTTTAGCAAATGAACTAAAAAACTACAACTTGTTTAGACTGAAGTTTCGGATAAAACTCAGGAGAAAACTGTAGGCTGTGTTACAAAACTTCAACATATTTTGGTATGAAATTTTAGCAAATAAACTAAATAACTTCAGCATGCATTAAAGAAACTCTTTAGAAAAATATACTGCAAGACAAAAACTTAAGCATATTTAGTCTGAAGTTTTAGCAAATGAACTAAAAAATTTAAGCATATTTAGTCTGAAGTTTTAGCAAATGAGCTAAATATTCAGCATGTTTAGTCTGAAGGTTTAGCAAATGAACTAAATAACTTCAACATGCATTAGCAAAAACTCTGAAAATTACATACTGCAAGACAAAAACTTAAGCATATTTTATGTGAAGTTTTAGCAAATGAACTAAAAGATTCAAGCATGTTTAGTATGAAATTTTAGCAACTGAACTAAATAACTTCAGCATGTTTAGTTTGAAGTTTTGCCAAATGAACTAAATAACTTTAGCATGTTTAGACTGAAGTTTCGGATAAAATTCATGACAAAATTGTAGACTGCAGGATAAATAGCATCAGCATGTATTAGCATGAAATTTTAGCTTCAATGTGAAACAATTTCATGCTAGCTTCAACGTGAAACAACTTCATGCAAGTGTGATTTCGAAGACAACTCTAGACAAGTTTCTGATTTTTTGATAAAAAACTGCTGAGAGGAGAGGAAAAAATCTCTTTTTTCACGAATGAGGTTGCAGATCACACGATTAATGAGTTATGTCACGGGTGTAATTGTCATATTATTACGGGGTTTTATCAACTGGCTACCAAATCAATAATTTTTAAAAATAGGGTACGGGTTAAAAGGTGGCACAAATACAGGGTACGACCGCAAATTCCCGGGGTGGTCTTCGATAAAGCAAGTAAAACAATCGCTTTAGGTCCCATATTTGTGGGGCACCATTTTTTGTTATACCTAATAAACTCTGTATAAGTTTAAAAAAGAGTCATGTAAAGTGAAAAAAGTATAATTTCTTTCTTTAACAAATATAGAGAAGAAGGATTTGCAACTGCTATAATTTCTACCAAGGAAAGTGCACTTAAAATGAATACCGAACCCGGATTTTGTAAGAAACGTGTGATATATAGGAAGTAACAATTTGATGCGAATATTGATAATAAAATCTCAAAATCTTTCGAAGAGTCCTTTAGAGCTGATTACTTTTATACATAATAGACAAGACTATTTTTTTTACTTCAAAATAGATTTGAACAATTGGAAGTATATAAAAATATTTTTTGTTTTCTATTTGGCAGTAAAAAGTAAAAACTAAGATCACTAATGTTGGAATTTTGAAAAAATATTGCCTTAATCTTGAATGTTCCTTAAAGCATAATAATCAACTCGATATTGATGGTTTAGATTTATTTTCTAAATTAAAAGTGTTACGAAAAATAGTATAATTAAAAGATAGCAGTTTAAATGATACACTTAATCAAATAAAAGATTTAATTATTTTTCAAATGCCTAAATTGCTTATGAAATAATGTTCATAACTCATGTTACCATTTCTTCCACGGAAAGAAGTTTTCAAAATTAAAAGTGATAAAAATCTTACCTAAGTACAACAATGTCACAAGAAAGATTCAATGAATTAGTTATATTGTCAATTGAGAAAAATACTTATTAGAAGTTATTGATTATAAGAAAATTATTAATCACTTTGTATCTAAGAAAAACTAAAAAAAAAATAGATTTCAAATAAATAATAAAAAATTAAAAATTTAAGGCCCCTCGTAAAGTTTGGTTGTCCCCATTTTACTTGAAAAGAATTTGATATTTTGTGAGTAGAAAATTTCAAAAACTACTCTAGAGTTATTTTTTAATTTAAAAATTTCATTTGTAAGATCTACTAAAAATATTTAAAATCTACAAACAAACAGATATTTGGAAACAAAATTCGAAAACAAAATTCCAAACTCTTTGACCAAGCGGAAACTAACTTTAGGTGCCATTTCGACATACTAGAATAGAAAAGGACATGACTCCTCGATTTACTCTTTCAACAACAAAGCCACCTACACGCCAACAAAACATTTACAACACTATAACAATAACCCATTAAATGCCATTTAAGTATTTGTTTGTGTTGTATTAGTGGGATCATTTTTCTCATCATTTTCCATTTTCAACTATGAAAATAATTCAGACTGATATCCTATTTCTTAAATTTCTATAATTATTGCTATTATATTATATTGTTTAGTATGAAATTCCTCCCCCTTCCCCCCCCCCCCCCAAACTCTCCCCTCAATGTGTACATGTTCTTTGTAAACTAAGCTCAACCCCTTTCTTTTTGGGGAGGTTTTCGTGGTTCTCCACCTCTAACTTCTTATTTTCTCTCTTTCCCTTCTTGGCCTAATTTTTCTTCTTCAACTTTCTTTGTATCATCTCATTGCCACCTATCTTACCTTCTTTCTCTTTCTCCTTTTTCCCTTTTGATTTCTCACATTAATTTTCTGTTTGATCCATCACATCTCTCTAGGCCTTTCTTCTTCATTCAAACTATATTGTTTTTGCATGGTTGCTTTTTTAGTTATAACATGTTTATTATACCTACAATGGTTCAAAAAAGATAATGGCCAATGCAGCCGGAACTTCTTTTATATAAAAAGGTATTCTACTCAATCCATTCCACATTTTCTAATTTGGTTTTTCTTTTGTACATTTTCAATCCCAAAACAGAAACAAGAGAAAAGATTCAATCTTTATGCAAATTTGCACTGTATATTGAAAGGATAAATGTCAAATTTCTCTTTACTTTTTTGGTTAGGCAAAGTAATTGGTTCTTCACATTTGTGTGGTGCTTCTATCTGCATTCCGTTTCATCTCTGAGCAGAGAGTTATTGTTGCCTTGGAGTTTTGCTCACTCTTCTATGGGAACCAAAATGAAGGGGATCTACAAATATATCTCTAATATTTTTGGTAATTGCCTTTCTTCCTTTAGTCCCATATATTCTATGCTTTTTACCCCTTTCATTTTTGACTGAGGTGAAATTGGGTTCTGATTACAGTTGTGAAGGAGAGAGAGATAGAGATAGGATATCCAACTGATGTAAAGCATGTGGCACATATTGGTTGGGATGGACAATCAGGCAATGCCCCCAGTTGGGTATGTCTTAATTTCTTCATCATTCTTTGGTCCACATTTTGTATGAAATGCTTCCTTCTTTTTCTCATGCCTAATATTTTGTTGTTTGTTTTGGTTCTTTTTGGAACTTTATAGATGAACGAATTCAAGACTGGTCCTGATTTTGCAGCAACTTCTATTGGTAATTCTGGTTCTGCACATTCTCCATGGGCATCTCAAGGTTAATATTTTTTTTTTGCTTCTAAAAATCCTCCATTTCCCTCTTGTGTGCTCCTTTCACTACCAAACATCTATGTGATAATCCAAGAATAATGACCAAAAGATGTGTTACAACCTATGTTACACCGACTCTTCAAAATAGTTGTGGTACCTGTGTCGGATCCTCCAAAAAATGCACTATTTTTGGAAGATCCAGACACACACATATTGACTTTTATGGAGAGTTTGAGTAACATAGGTTACAACACTATATGATTTTTTAATCTATTGAGTAGTTGGAATCATTTTGAAAGAATCAGAAAGAAAGAACAACAATAAAACAAGGGAAGTGTCTGATATGTTGCTTTAAAACATGTGCAATGTCCATAATCAGACAATGGTAGTAGGGTTTTGTCACGGGTTGAGTTGTGATTGAAATATGATAAGCTTGTCCTATGTTTTGTACTAATGTGTAGAGAAATCGATTAAAAAGGACAGGGCAGTTCTTTCATTTTTGTTTTTTTATTTTTAATTTTAAATGGTCTGTATTTCATAGGGGAATGTAAATTTGTAGTACATATGTTATAAGTGCGTAAGATTGCAAATGACATAATTTCAAGTGTCATTTGAAGTAAATTAATCTAAAATAAGGATTGAAATGAAATGATAATTTAGTTTGCATTTCAAATCCAGTTTCTATTAGGTAAATCTAAGTAGGTGCAAAAACTTTAAGTTACATAGGGCCAAATCCCTCCATCCAAAGGGACCCCAAAAAGATTCTTTGCCTCAAACCAGGGAAAGCTTTGGACTTATCTGTCATAGAAGAAGGTCTTTTTTAACTTGGCACAAGAAAGGGACAGTTTTTTATGTGCTTTTTAGTGAATCCAAGATTTAAACTCCAACCTAGTGTATTTATCATTATGGTTCATATCTACTATTTGTTGCAATTTAGTGAATATTTAAATATAAATTTATGCACCACATCAAATGTTATGGGTTCAATTCAACCCACTAGTAAGCTGGATACGCCTCTGCTGTTGGGTAAATACTGTCTCGTACCAGTTACACCCTAATTTAGTAATTTCATAACATTTGAACGGGAGCCTTGGCGTAACTGGCTAAATGACCTGGAGGTCACGGGTTCGAGCCGTGAAAACAGCCTCTTGTAGAAATGCAGGTAAGGCTGCGTACTATAGACCCTTGTGATTCGGCCCTTCCCCGGACCCCGCGCATAGCGGGAGCTTAGTGCACCGGGCTGCCCTAGATTGCCAAACAATCCTCTGTGAAAAGAGTAGAAAGGAATATAAATGTAAATTATACTTTGAGTCAGAATCATGGAACAGAGGAATTTTTCAATTGACTAGTAATACAAGCATTTCACCCCAATTAAGCTTTCATCCTAGTTCTCTTTGAAGCTAAGCTAATCCAAGTTTCATAAAAAAAAAAAAATCTCTGTTTTTTTCTCTTGGAGAAGAAAGCAAGCAACTAGTTGTACTAAGATTTAAGGCACACTCCCTTGACTTATCATTATCACTTATTTTGACATGAGACATTCAGTGTGAAAGGGAAGTGCAAGTTTCTTGATTTGTCTTGATAGAACTTTGTCGCAAAAAAATTTCTATTTCAAATACTGACATGCGGTCTGTTTATAGGTCATTCAACTTGGTAGTGTCGCTCTTCGTTTATATCTTTGAGTGACAACTTTTATAATAAATGCCAAAAATGAGAAACGTATCACTACAAGTGCCCCCCCCCCCTAAAATAAGCATCGTGTGATGGACTGATTTCTAATGCCAACCTGGATGTCTTGATATGAGTTAATTCATGAAATTTTGTTGCCAATCCTGATTTTTGGTTGATACTTAGGTGTTGTTTCTTGTGAAATTTCATGCTTTTTTTTCCGCATCATCTTGACAGATTACACAGAGTCAATGAGACAGCAACCAGCATCTGAGCTTTACAGGGACGTAGCAGCTCCTAAGAAACAGAAGCGGAGGAAGGCCAAGTCAACATCCTCTCCCAGGTCAGGTTCATCATCCTCATCAAGGTCATCACGAGTGGAGAAATCCAAGGCTAAATTCGTCGAAGGAAATGCTAAACCAGTGAACATAGAAGTGGCTTAATTTTACAAACTCGTAGCTCAAAATTGCAGAGAAAATTCTGTCATTGCCTAGCTGTTGAAGTTGTTTATAGTCCTCATGAAAGGATTGAAGAGAAAGGCGAGGAGGGTATAGAAGAAACTTGCATAGATGTAGAGACTGTCACACTGAAAATGTTATTAAGAAATACCGAAAAAAACTGAAAAGTAGGAGGGCTTAGAGATGTGAAACAGAAGGTGAAAATCTAACTCCTAAAACCAGGACAATGTTTTGGGAGAATTATAAATTCTTTTTTCCTCTTTTTTTTTTTTCAATTTATTTTTCTACTAGTTTTATCTTTCCTCTTCTTGGAACTAAGACGAGGAAGGATCGTGTAAAGAGTTGAATCATTTAGCAAGATTGTGCTAATGCTAATTATTTGATTTGAACAAACTCCAGGGATTCTCTCATGCTCTTGGTTATGGATAAGTTATTGTTTGAACCTCAATGTCTCTAATAGAATGTTGCAGGCTTCCTTATCCAGAAAAAAATAAAGGAATGTTACTGGCTTATATAATCTGTAAATTTTGGATTTGATCACCTATATTATTAGTACCAGGAGCATCAATTACGGGTTCCCGGTAACTCTTGCGTAGACCCTTTATTTTTATTAAGAAATTCACCAAATATTGATAAATAGTATCTGATTTTGAACCCAGTTATTGTTGTATATTAATATAAAATTATGGTAGGAATCCATAAGTCTCAAACCGTGTATCTGCCTCTTTAGTACCAACTAAATGAAGCTACTAATATACTGCAGATTGAACACCCTCAATTTGTATAGCTACTAAATAAGTGTACATAACTTTGATGAGTAGAGTGGAGAATTGGACATTTTATTTTGTAACCTTAAGGAGTCACCCAAAGAGTTCATGCCCCTTTACATAAAATCATCTAACAAACAATATACCCGGTGCGCACAATGCTCACCATCTGAAGGGCAAAGGCCGTAGCGGCTGCGAGTTTTTTCTGAGGCTCCAAATCCTTTTATTATCAACTAATAGGAAGTGACTTTTTTTCCGTAAATCTTTCATTTTTGTTTATTTTTCGCTCTGCTTTTTTTAAGAATCTAGCTGGAAAAGGGTTAGAGAAACATAATTTCGACATTGATTCAGTATCATTATCTCATGACGAATTCAATTCTTAATATGATTTAGGCATCATTCCAACAACAAAGAAGTTAAAACTCGTACCTTTAACTGTCAGCAGATCTGATTAGTTTTTAGACATTTAAAAAGACCAAGGACGGAGGAAATGAAACAGAAACGAAATAATGGGCTGTCTTTTATATAAGAATCATTACCGCTGGGAAAAATAGTCAAGTTATTTTATAACCATAGTACAAAAAAAAACTTATAATGAAAAATAAAAAGAAAAAAGATTGAATAACCGTTGGTAGTTTGGTCCCGCCATTTCAGTCGTAGCTTACATGGAGGAAAAACTTTCATCTGACCAAGTCTTCACTTAATTCAAGATTATCATCCCAAATGTCTCTTTCTCCTCTTTTATCCCCCCTTTTTTCTCCTTTTTTTCCAAATCTTGAAATCTGATTGACACTATTGAAAGTTGGAAAAACAGAATGAAGATGGTCTCAAAAACCACAATCTTTTACATAATCTTGTTTTCTGTCACTATTAAGGCACAAGATTATGATGGTAATTCACCACCTGCACCCCCCCCTGCAGAAAATGACTGCAATGGAATTTTCTTATCCTATGTATTCATCTCTAGAACCAAAGAGCTTCCCCACTTAAAGAATGCAAGTGCACAAGCCTGGGCCTTTAAAGCCATGGCAACAGTACTTAATGCTGGTATATATGAACTCAAGAACTGGAAAATCTTCATCGGGTTTCAAAATCGCGAACTTTTAGTCTCAGCTAGTAATGCTGTGTTAGTAAATGGTGATGATTTCCCAGCTCCTGTTGGTAATGGAACTTACTTAGCTGGCTATCCTCAGACAGATTTGAAAACGTCGATTGACACTGCTGGTGATTATACACAAATTCAAGCAGAGATTGAGTTAACGGGTACTCAATTTGGAATCAGGCCACCGGGTTATCCCATGCCTAAAACTATTAAGCTTGTCAATGATGGATACAAATGTCCAGCAGCAATTCGAAAATGTAAGTACGAACTTAGCTATGTGAATGAACATCTTTGTTTGAATTTTGAATTTTGAATTTTGTTTGTTGTGTGACAGCAACGACAATGCATGTTTGCTGTGTAAAAGATCCAAAATTTAAGGCGCAGAATTTCACAACCAAGTATTTCCCACGCCAAAATGGTGATCTTTTGATCTCTTATGATGTTATGCAAGCCTATCCGAATAACTATCAAGCACAAGTGACCATACAAAATAATAATCCTTTGGGACGCCTTGATCAGTGGAACTTAACTTGGGAATGGATGCGAGGAGAATTCATCTACTCAATGAGGGGTGCATATACTCGCAAAAAGGACTACTCGGATTGTGTCTATGGTGCTGCAGGACAGTACTATCAAGACTTCGATTTTTCTAAAGTACTGAACTGTGAAAAGAAGCCAACTATAGCTGATTTGCCTCCAGATAGAGCTCAAGATAAAGATGTTGGGATGTTACCATTCTGCTGCAGAAATGGTAGCATCATGCCAAGTGTGATGAATGAAACCAATTCAAAGTCTGTTTTTCAGTTACAGGTATATAAGCTTCCACCAGATTTGAATCTAACAGCTCTTTACCCTCCTGAGAAATGGAAAATCATCGGTGTTCTTAATCCGGATTATAAATGTGGACAAGCCTTAAGAGTAGACGAGACACAATTCTCGGATCCAAGTGGACTTCAAGCTACTGTCACAGCTATTGCAAGTTGGCAAGTAGTCTGCAATATCACCAAGCCAAAGGAAAGAGCAAACCGGTGCTGTGTTTCTTACACTGCCTATTACAATGATTCTGTAATTCCCTGCGGCACTTGTGCATGTGGCTGTGATAGTTCTGTAAAATGCAATCAAAAAGCACCAGCACTTCTCCTTCCCCCAGAAACATTACTGGTTCCATTCGCGAACAGAACAGAGAAATCCGTGTACTGGGCTAAACTAAAACACCATCACGTGCCTAGGCCGTTACCTTGTGGTGACAACTGTGGGGTTAGCATAAATTGGCATGTTGATTCAAACTATAAAACAGGATGGACTGCTCGGATTACTATATTCAACTGGGAAGAAATCAATTTCGTGGACTGGTTCGTTGGAGTTCAGTTCAAGAAAACTGGTTCTGGCTTTGCGCAAGCTTACTCTTTCAATGGAACTTTACTTCGAAATATGAATGACACAGTTTTCTTGACAGGACTACCTGGTTTAAATTACTTGATAGCAGAAACAGATGGACAAAAACCTGGAGACCCTAGAGTACCTGGAAAACAACAATCCGTCCTTAAATTTGAGAAGAAACGTTTAGGAGTTATTGATATAGTAAATGGGGATGGATTTCCAACTAAGTTGCTATTCAATGGAGAAGAATGTGCACTTCCTACGAATCTCTTGACAGCGGATGGAAGAAAACGGCGTGTAAATTCTTGGCTAATCGCCATCATAACATTGTTAACCTTATTGCTGATTCTAAAGGACCTGCAATGATTGAACGTTGATCATGGTATTGGCTGTACATTACAAGGAAAAGGAAGGAGATCCTCAATTGAAACTTAGAACTGACGGTCTGTATTTGGAAGTTTCCATTTCTAACCTCACATTAGTATACCACCATATTCAAATATGATAAATGGATTGATATTCTCAGTTTCAAGAACACGGGAATCAGGTTTTGCGGAGTGATTCTTGAGGCTGCTGGAATGTAATGCACACTGAAGGACTGCTAAAGGAAAATGAAGAAAGAACTGAGTTGCTTCATCCAAGTTGAAGATCATAAACCAGGCCAAGTTGTATACTGATCAGGTGTGCGGAAAAATAGTTTTATCCAAATGCTTCTTAATCTCAACTGTGTTCAGTGCTTGGATTTTATGGATCAAAGCTTCTCCTAGAAGAGAAACTTTTCAGTTTGTAAGTTAAGCTCCATTTATCCTATGCCTTTTTCCAGACTGTGCAAGCAAGATTTTCTAATTTTATGGCAAAGGTCAACTCCTTATGTTTACCCTTGCTATGTTATTGATCTCTTGTCCTTTCTTCTTGTACTTATCTGCTGTCACATCGATACAATGGCCAATAGCCATTTTCGGCTAGATGTATTGTTGAAACCGATGGCAGAAGCAGAATTTTTACCAAGAGGTCAAAAAGTAAACACGCGACTTCTGCCTTCCCAGGATAGGTGTAAGGCCTACATACACACTACCCTCCCACTCTCTCGGACAAAATCACTAGGTTTGTTGTTGTTTGTAAAGAAGCTAAGGGGATTCAATATTACTATATGTACATGAAACAAGTCTGAGCGTATGTAATTTTTGGACGAACTCCCTTCTGACCACCTAGCTGCTCTCTCTTCAAACTGACCAGACCTCACAAGTACTAATAGACGGAAACAAGCACCAAAACACATGTACATTAAACGTTTGCAAACTTCAACATTTAATCGAAAAATACCTAGGAACAATCCCCACGTTGTGTTTTTCTTCATGAATCACCAACCCTCACGATGTTATGAACCTTTAAATTTCCCTTTATTCTTCTAAGCATATAGGTGGAATTTAGACCAAAAATAATTGTTCATGCAGTTACCAGTTTTCTATTTCTCACTCCTTAAGCCAAAACAACCACAAGTTATAACTCAATCTGTCACATAAGAATCCATCAGATATACGCCAATACCATTTCACCTCAACTTATAACAATTGGCCTAATCCTCACTACTAATAACTGGAACTATAAAAGATCCAGAGTTTTATGTTACTTATTATAGCTGAGATCCAGCAGCTGAAGCACCAAGTAAACCACACACATAAACACATTGAATCATCTATATTTGTTATTCGAACATCAATTTTATTGCTGGTCACACTGTTTTATTATTATTATTTTCACCTCGAATCACAGATATTTTATGGTTAATCGTCTCTCCAATCATAGACGACTGTTTTATTCTTATAAATACTATTTCACTTATTAATTGAAAAGCGCACATACAAATTGCCCCCCCCCCCCCACACACACACACACAATTTTTCTAAAGGAGTTTTTAAGAAAAATGTAACCATGTAAGTACCTATACACTATTGAAAATTTTATTGTTCTCCTTACTCAAGTTTCTATTTAATTACGTCCTATATACAAATTAACCAATTGTATATACTTTAGGAATTAAATGAGCATCTCTTTATATTAGGAATCCGTTCTTTTTCATCCTTATTCTCTCTCCCTCGTATGCTCTCTCTCCTGCGCTCTTTCTCTCTCTACGTCTCTTGCTATCTTCCATCGCTAATTCCAGTAATAAAGAGAGCATCAAATCCACCATTGATAGACATTAAAAAGCTTTAAAGCGTTGAATTCGAATTTGAGTTTTTAGAAAATATTATTTGTTTGAATTGGGTGTTGTCACAAACAATTGAGAACTCTCTCAATATCTCTCTCTATCTCTCAACCCCTAATTCCAGTAATGTAAAGCTTTGAATTTAAATTTTGGTTTTCAAAAATATTACGTATTTGTTTGGATTGGGTATTGTTGCAAACAATTAAGAATATGATTTGGAGTTTATATCTGTATGATATTGTAATTGTATATAACTGAGTAGAAATAATGTATGAAATTATAGATAGGTTGTGTAATATAAAATTAGTTGTATGAATTTTTTTTTTTACTATGTATAAATCAAATATAAAATATACAAAAGACATATTGTATAGAATTTGTATATAAATTGTATTTAAGTTATATAATATTGTAGTTGTATGTACTTTGATAGAAAATAATGTATAAAAATTATAGATAAATTGTATAATATTAATAGTCACATCAGTCTTTGACCATATCCTTTTATAACCACTTGCAAATTGGTACACAAATTTGTAAATAAAAGTTTGACATTATGTAAGTAATCTTGGTAATTTGGTTACAACGCAAACCATTCCATAGTGTCTTAATCTCCCTTCATTTCGTAAGCATATGAAATAATTATTAGCACGTTAACCTCTTTGATGATATAAATTAATTTCTGCCAACCAAAACATGTTCAGCAACATTTGGGTCAGATAACTGTGAAAAATTAAAGTTGATTTTTTGGAGAAACATAGAATTCTCTAGAATGTTCTAGTGTAGTATTCTTGGTATTTATCTAATAGACATATCTAGATGTTCTAGAATGGGAAGTTAAGAAAAATCTGGATATTTTAGAGTCTTGGATATTTAAGAAAGATATTAGTAGAATGTGATAGAATTGTCTAGATTATTTTTGGAACCTAAAATCATCCCTAGACAAGTATAAATAGGAGTAGCCTTAGACATTTGTAATGAAGCCAAATCAAGAAAGTCTTCTTTCTTAAACAAAGTTCTCATATCCAAAACTTTTCTTTTCTGAAAGCTTCCTCTTCCTTAGTTGAATCTTTCTCTTTTAGTTAACGATCTTGGGCTAGCAGAAGATTTAAAAATAATACTCTTTCTTCTGCAATTCTTTACAATAACTATCATACATACCAAATGTCAAACTGAATCTAAAATAAAAAAAGTCAAAAACCCAAAATTTAATTAATCAGTTACACCAACAAATTCTGGAGGAACCAATACAAATACCAAGCATATACATACAAGTTGAAACAGAGGTAAATGCAGAAAAACGATTGATCATTAAACAGAATTAAAGCAAGGAACCCAATGCTAATCCAATAATCAGTATTGAGATTATATGAAAATAGAGGACCATTTTTGGTAATTAAGGAGAAAAACTTGGAAAAGTGTAAAAATTCCATATTTTTGTTTAACCAAAATTGGAAACTAAAATCAAGGGATACAGTAGTTGGCTTAAGTTGCGGCAAGGGTAGAAAATCCGGAGAGAAAAAGGGAAAGAGGAGAGAAAAAGGGAGAAATATATAACTAAATTCTTGATTGAAGGCATTCATAATTAATTAGTAGTCTTTTAAGGTGAAACATATATATATATACTAGATGACAATTGCCCGTGCAGTGCACGGGCCCAACATTGTAGATTTGAACCAGCTCTCATTCTCTAATAATGCTTTGGAGAATTCATTTGGGAATCCAACTGGGATGGTCAAAGAAGCTGTATGAAGTAACCAATTGGCATCAATTAAGAATGTCATTAAGGACTACTCCCAATATTCATTACTCAAATAAGGAATAATCAATATTCGTTATTCATAAATTCTACGTAGTATTAATTATACTAAAAACATTTGTTATAGTGTCCATTACAAATATCACGAGTCCTCCAAATCTTAGGAGCTTGACCTTTCACGCAGCCTGCAGGCTGAGTTAGTGCGACTTAGTTTCAATTACACAAACACAAGTTCTGAAACAATGAGCCTTCTAAGCTTCTTTGAAGAAAACAGGTTAAAATTTTTGAGTTGGTCAATCATAAGTTTCAGGAATGTGCTCGTGGATCAACCTCAAAATCACTTCCAGTCTGGTACTGATGTCTTCTTATTTCTCGAGACCCTGTACATGAACCGACTATTAAGCAAAAAGAAAAAATCTTTTAATAAACAGGTAGAGGTGCAAAATATAAACCTTTGTATCTTGTACATATTACATCAATTAATTTGTTGTGTTATGGATATCGATAGTAAATCTTTCAGAAGTATATGTGATCATATCTTATAAGACATAAAAATGGCGTAGAGTACAGACATAAAACCCCAGGGAGGAAGAGGGACAAGTCGTACCTGCACATGTAGCTACAAAACATGGGAAAGAAGAAATAAAAAATGGTACACTAATCCACAAATAGCAAAAACATAAGCTCTGAATACACACACAAAAAAAACGATAAGTCCAAGAGTAAAAGAAGAAGAAGGAAAGGCAACTTGAAGACATAACAAATATTATAATTGTTATGTGTGTCGAGGAAAAAAGTAAATGTAAGCAAAACATGCCTAGAGGACTCAAATTCTCAACTTGAAAAGGTTTTAGAAGATGATAACTTTAGTAATTGAGAAGTAAGGAGAATATATATATAGAGACTAAACATGGGTAAGTTAGGTAATTATGTAAATGTAAATATTTTTGATAATAAAGTTTCTAATTTTGTACGGGTATGAAAAAATCCCAAAAAAGAAAGAGAATTATACTTCATCAGCTAACTTATGTAGTTCGTGCTAATGGGCTAATTCAAATTAAATTAATTAAGGGATTTTTACCTATCTATACCATATACCAAACCTTTTTACCAAAAATATTCATAATTTATTATTTACCCGTGTAGTCCACATTTTTACTACAAAATATATACCAATCCAAAAATAGGAAGATTTTGTCATAAATAAAGCGCTAAAATGAAGGCACCAGATCTGCATGTGATTCCGTCTTCATTAAAGACGAATTTTGAAACGGAAGGATATCTCATTGATGCGTAATTCTCTCCTTCCTCAACGGAAAGATCTCTCTTCTCTCACTCAACTACAATTCTCAAAAATCGCAAGCTACCAAAGCTCCAGTAATCAAATTGCTTTTACTTCTACAGCGCAATACAAATTGTAGCATACAAAATTATTCTTCGTCGACATCAATACTCAAATTGTAGAAACTATATCTATTCTTCGCCTTTTTTTTTCAACTACACGAAATCATGTCAAAAATCCCAATAATGCTCAAATCGAATGGTAATTGGGATAACTATGGCAGATTTAGAGATTTTGAAGTTGATGCCATTGTGGTGGATGAGAATGCAGGTTTGTGTAGTTCGAAAATGCTTAGAATTTTAGTTTTATGATATTATCTACAAATTTACTACTTGTATCTACAATTTGACTACAAATTTTTTATTTGGTGCAGGGAAAAAATATTTAATATACAGTATCTCCAGATTGTAGATAAATTGTAGGCATATTGTAGTTTACTTGTAGTTTGTAGTTAATTTGTAGAAAAATTACAGATAAAATGTAGATATTATATTATTAATATTGTAATTTTTTCTTTGTGTTTGTTCTGAAAATGTAGGTGAGTGCTTCAACAGATCATAAACATACTGTGTTGGATGGTGTGAAGCGGTAGATTGTGTGTCCAAAAAATAAAAAATGTAGTTGTGGTCAATTCCAACTTGAAAACTTTCATGTATAAATTATTTCCAGATTGTAGTTATAATGTATGTTAAATGTAGTTAATTTGTAGTTTTTGTTAAATTTTGTAGACAAGTTGCAGATTAATTGTGGATAACACATTTCTACTGTTGGAGTATTTATTTCTTATTTTTTATTGTATAATTTATATTCAACTGACAGTTATATAAAAATATTACATAGAATATTTTTTTATTGTGTAATTTATATTCAATTGGTAGTTATATACAAATATTACATAGAACTTGGAGGTAAACAACTAAAAATTATGATAAAAAACTACAAAATTTATATACAATAACAGCAAATGTAACTTTTGAAGATTATTTTTTGAAGTGTTGATTTTTTACATGGTATGAGACTTAAAACAAAAGATAAAACTTGAAATATGATTTTGTGAAATTAATTGAAGAAGAAAATTGAAGAATCGTGATTAATTGAAGAAGAACGTGAGTGAGAGGCGTGCATGAGATTGTACCAGAATGGGGGGAAACTGAAGGAAAATTATGGGGTGGGGCGAATTAATTGTAGGTAAATCGTGGGGGGTATGGGGTGGGTGGGAGGACGTGGGAGGAGAGAGATGTGAGTAAAAGAAATAAAGTGAAAATATGGTCTTAAAATCACGTCTATAATAAATGAAGCATTAATTATACTCTTAATTTAAATTATGGCATATAAATGGTAATTTGCAATGCTTAAATGTAATTAATACAATCCTTAAATATAGAGGGTAATAAGGTTTAATATATGGTATAGATATGTAAAAATCCGACGAGTCTAAAAATATAGGTTGGGCTTATTCTCTGGCCAGTCCAGGCCTGCATTAGACACAATCCGGTGCGACTGTATCTTGTTGCATACTTGCATTTATGCTCGTGAGAGGGCAACATGACCAACTATCTTAATGAAAATGATACAAATCGTTGAAAAAATAAAAATGCCCCCGTTTAACAACACAACTCTGCATTATATAAATTAAGCTTTACATTAATATTTTTAGTGATGATTTAGTTAACACTTGCGTAAATATCAACAAGCTTTTTGTTGACCTTTCAACAACTAAGAAGTGAAAGACATTATTTCACCGTAAATATCAATGTGTAACATTCCAAATCTCGCAATTGTTGCTGTAGAAATTTAGATCGAATAGAAAAGAGATTTTTGGAGGAGAGTCTAAGTTAAAGAGCCAAAGAATGAATTTATGAAACTCAAATGATTATTTTCTATCGTGGTGGATGATACACGCGCGAATATAGTATCTTTGGTATAATTTTTATATATATTAAGAAATTTATTAAATCTAAAAATATTTGATTGAGAGCATAATTATTATTATATATTATTCTGAGGTTAATATATAAATTTATAAACTACAAATCTTAAATCCGCCTCTATATATCTTCCGGTGAGACGCGTTTATAGAAAATCAAAGTATGAAAATAACTTCTTATCATCATAAGTAGTCCTAATTAATAACAAAGTCAGCAGACCACAAAAAAAAAAAAAAAAAAAAAAAAAAAAAAAAAAAAAAAAGGAAAGAAGACTGCTGCTCTCAATATATACATGAGCATTTAAATATATAAGAAATTCGAATTCCAAAGAAATGTGGTTGTGACTATGAAGTGCAGTTGGGATTTGAAAAAAAAAAAAAGTAGGCAAAAGCTGATTTTAATTAATGCTACACATTCCAATTTCCATGCTTACTATGGAGAACTTTAATTTGAAGGTGACTTGCATAAATTTCTCCGTTGGAAATGTCTTACGTAATTGACATCTACTACAACTAATTATTTTAATGTACTCTATCATTAAATATTCATTACCATTTACACCATATAGCTATCCTTATTTTAATATTTTCATTTTCATATAATTAATAGAGTGTGGGAAAGTCAGTTCGACATCAATGATCAAAAGGCGGCCATTAGTACTCGAACTCATACATGATGTTTGTGTTGCGACCTTCTAGTACTTAGTATTCGAATTTATACAATAGCTTTAAGTCTAAGACGGATTAAAACTTAAAATTTATGAGTTCTTGTATCAATTTCGAATTAATATATAATAGTAATTAAGTTTACAGTTAATATTTATAGATATTTAGTACCATATTACTTAATATATGAGTATAAAATATTTTACATTAATATCATGTCAGAGACCCAAAACCCATTAAGGATTGTGATGACACCGAATATCATTGCCAGGCAAGCCAACCAAAATATTAATTTAAATTTTCGTTTTAATAACTTTGAAAATTATGATTATTCTTCAATTTTACTAGTAAAAGACACTCTTTACAATGTAAATAAAAGAATGGTTGGAAGTAAATATAAGGTACCCAATAATCATCCTAGAACCCGGTGTTACAAGTGTAAAAACAATTACTAAGGAATCAAATATATACAATAACTGTCCGGGATACAAATTGGATAGAAAGAAAAAATAATGCGCTGAAAGAGACTATACTAGTTGCGGGTTGCCTCGAGAAATGCAGCTCACCTAGTCCCCGTATCATCCATGCTGCTACGCCAGCAGGTCACTAGAAGTGCATGTGCCTGTGCAACAAAAATGCACAGCAAGTGTAGTATGAGTACGAAAACAATGTGTACCCAGCGAGTATCCCGTCTAATCTCAAAGAATTAGAGATGAGAATCCGATTTTGACACTTACTAGTGGTCCAATGATAATATAGTAAAAATGTGATGAGATCATTAATTTTATAAAAATAAATAGTTATAATTCATAAAGCCAGATAGCAGGTAACCAACTTCCCAAATAGTAATGGATTTCCAAAGATTTACTTTTCATTATCTTTCTCAATTAATTTCCGACCGAGAAAGGATAATATCTACATTTATAAATCACAAGCAACAATACAAGTATGCGCATATCTTGCCGAGGTCGTACTTCCCGATACAATATAAATATAAAATGTGCACTGTCGAGGGTCGAACGGTGCGAATATCAGAGAACGCTATTATTGTCCTGTGAGTAATTAAGGTGGTGCAAGGTGTGAATTCAGCTAAGGTATGCAGTCATGTTGTGGTGTTGTTTGTAGTGATTGTCACGGTGCTCATATAATGGGAGCAGGACAGACGGAGAAGTCTGGATGTTTGGAATTGGGTTCTAAGCTTTTTTATTTGAATGAAAGAGAATATCTTCATATTTGCTCGAGCTATTGTGCTCAACTGAACTGTGGTAGCGTGGGTAGGTGCACGAGGTGTCTAACTGTGAAGCCAGACAACTCCAACGCAGTTCTTAGCACGTTCGAGGATGAACGTATGTTTAAGTGAAAAAGAATGTAATGACCCGATCGATCATTTTGAGCCTAGCATATCGTTCAACAGTTTGAGGCCATGAGCAACTTCAATTCAGGTATTATGAGTTGTACGCATGGTCGGAATTGAATTTTGGGGAGTTCGGAGTTGATTTGGAAAGAGAATTCTTATTTCAGAAGGTTTAAGTCGAAAAAATTAGCTAAGATTGAATTTTTGAGTAAACAACCTCGAAATCAGGATTCAAAGGTTCTAGAAAGTTTGTATGATATTTTGAACTTGATCGTATGTCTGAATCAAATTTTGAAAAATTCGGGAACGTTTTAGCGCCTATTGTGGAAGTTAGCATTTTTGAAAAATTTCATAAGTTTGGGTTAAAGTGAATTTTATTGTTATCAATGTCTGTGTGAGGTTCCGACTCTGGGAATAGCTCTGTATGGTGATTCTAATATTGGGAGCACTATCGGGTGTGAATTCGGAGGTCCATGTATCTTTTTGGTGTCACTTAGCTAAAGACAGAAACTTAAAGGTTTTTGAGAAGTTTGATCGGAAGTGGAATTCTTTTTATCGCGATCGGATTCCGATTCCAGAAGTTGGAGTAGACCCGTAATATCAAATATGACTTGTGTGTAAAATTTGAGGTCAATCGGACATGATTTAATTAGTATCAGTATCTAACGTAGAAGTTTGAGATTCTAAAGTTCATTAAGCTTGGATTGGATGTTGATTCATGATTTTAGTGTTGTTTGATATGATTTGAGTCCTCGAGCAAGTGCGTAATGTGTTTTGGGATTGAATTGGGGTTAGAAAGAATAGCTGAAGCAGCTGATATCTGGTATAACCGCACCTACGAGGTTTTGGTCGTAGGTGTTGAGCCGCAGAAGCGGCCAAAGGGGCGCGTGTCACACCTCCTTTTTACGCACCCGCAAGGGCGCGGAATATAAAAGAGAGTTTTTCCAATTAAAGGACAACCAAAACGGGATTCATTTATTGAGAGATTCGGAGTCGCCACTTGGGAGATTTATGGTGTCCCAAGTCACCGGTTTGAAACCCGAATTGAGGAAAGGTTTGACTCTATTTAACGGTCCGCGAACCAGAAATCCGGATAAGGAATTCTGTTAACCCGGGAGAAGGTATTAGGCATTCCCGAATTCCGTGGTTCTAGCACGGTCGCTTAACTGTCATATTCGGCTTATTTATCCGATTTTTACAGTTATATACTTAATGCAAATTAATATCCCTTTACCGCTTTTATTATTATTATTATTTACGAAAGAGAATGTTGCTTAAAAATATGTTTCGAATCACGTCACATGAAATGCACCCGGATCCTCGACACATTCTTATTCAACATTTTGGGATTTGGATTTGGGCCGCATGAAATGCACACCCGTATTTAAGAAGGTAAAATTATTAAAATACGCGCCTAGAGCGATTACTTATTTACATTTTTTTGAGAAGGCCAGGAAATTCGCTAAGAAACGGCACATCTCGAAATCTAAATATTTTACATATACATTTATGAGGGCCCCGCGATTTGTATAATTTTGTTAGGCGAGGCACACCTCTAATTCTAATTTAAAAGCAAACTACATTCCGCTATATTTATTTAAGAGTTAATTCAAGATTATTTAAAACATGTTGCAAGCCACACTACATGAAATGCACTTGTGGTTGACGACACGCTTTATTTAACCTTGTTCAAAATTGGAGTCGGGTCACATGAAATGCACCCCCGATTCCTTTAATCTAATTCCGCCGTTCGGTTGAGGAATAAGGAACCAATTTCGATAAGGTGACAAAATCATGCTCAACTATAACCAATTCGAGTAAACATACAAGTAGATAACTAAGTGAGCAAATTCAAGACTATGGTGAACAATTACATAAACAACGGAAGCATAACTAGTTGGCGAGCACATGAAGGATTAGTCATTTTCATTAGCTAACTTCGGCATTGCACGTTCAACAAAATCATATATTCACAAAAATAGTCTGAACCATACGAAACTAAATCAAATACGAAACGATCCAAAATATTAGCGAGAAAAACAATATCGGAAGAGAACATGCACCTTTATTTCTGCATATTTTTCAACGTACACAACGAGAAAACGAACCTTTTATGACGATCTCAAACCTCGACCTCTCCGGACAGAACTCGAACCAAACGACGACCTCGACTGAAGTTGTACCTCGTCGGACGACGAACATCGACGGAGGGAGCTGGTGGTTCGAAGTTGCTTGGCTAATCTTCGAGATTGGATGATGGGTGTGGCTGCGTCTCTTTTTTTCTTTTGTTTCGTTTTTTTTGTTCTTTGTTTTCCCGAATCCCTTTCTGTTTCGTTTCCCTTCTCTTTCGTTTTTCTTTCTTTTGTCTTTGAATCCTTTCTTTTTCTTTGTTTCTCGTTTTTCCTTTCTTCTTTTCCTAATCCCGTCTCTCTTTTCTTCTTCTTTGTTTTGTTTCTTTTGTTTTCAACCTTTCCAAAATCCCCTCTCCTTTGCTCCCGTTTTTCTCTTTTATAAATCCCCTCTGCCCGTTTTTCCTTGTATCTTCTTCAAGAACAAGATCACCTTATATCTTTTTCCTTTTCTCTCTTCTTGTAATAGTGTGCATGTGCATTTTTGTCCCTTAGGATATGTGTGTGCATGTGAATTTTGTCTCTTAGGATATGTGTGTGCATGTGCATTTTGTCTCTTAAGATATGTGTGTGCATGTGCATTTTCCCTTTACCCCCTTCATGTGAACCCCCTCTTTATTTTGTTTTTTTTTTAATTTTATTTCTTTCTCTTTTCAAATTTTAATCATTCTCCCATCCCTCCCCCTTAGTGTAGTGTCGGGTTATTACGGGCTATGTCCGAAAATTATAAAACCGGGTAGTTTGAACCCGAATATTATTCTTTGTCCGGAACCGAGAATGAGAACACGGTGTTATTAATTAATCACTACGTAAGCAAAATAACCGTAAGACTAATAATTAAAACAAAAATTATTTTTTATATTTTTCAAAATTAAAGTAACTACAAAATGTTAATGAAACTATATATATATTTGTTTTTTATTTTTTTCGTTTTTATAAAAAGATAAAAATATAAAGTACTATTTTTTGTATTTTTCAAGTTTAAAAATGACTACGAAACATTAATAAAACCATATTTTTGTTATTTTTCATTTTGAGGAAAAAATAAAGTAAAAGAGTCAAATTTAGCTAAAATAGCTATATTAAAACTAAACTAAATATTTTACGCCAAAAATATAGAAAATCTCGGGGAGGGTCAAAAATCACGTGTTTACAGCTGCCCCTCTTTGACTGAAAACACAAAGAGTTTTCAGACAAAGAACGACTAGACAGGTGTTTTTGACCTGACCCTTATTGGGAGGGACTAAACTAAAAGAAGAGGAATGTGACCGAGCCCTTGTATCTGAGCTGCCTACATATCCTTGGCTATAAAGGAATCAGGCCACGTGTAGTTCGAAAGTGAGTGAGGAAGGAGTAACCGAGGTGGAGAGCCAGCCGAGGTGTCGTTCCGTCGAGGTTCCGTCCCATCGAAGTTCCGGTCCGTGGTCCCTGCTATTACATCAAAAATCAAAACATGAGAAAGACTAACTAAGCCTATCAGCTACTAGTTACAAGATTCCTATCTATAAGTCTTCCGAAGCTTGATCTTGAGTATTGGTTGGTGCTTCATGCGGACTCTAAATTTGAACCTTGATACTTGCTAGTTGCAGGTGCTGCTTTTCGAATCAAGACTAGGTATACAGTGCTTGGGACCTCGGCCATGTCTTGAGCATGCCACATCTTTCATCAACTTCTGCATTTTGGATTGGCTTCATGCCTCTTTTTTTCTTTTTGTTTATTGTGACTAAACTTCTGTTGATCCCCTCGGACTGTTGACTCGCATTCTGGTTGCCTTCCTTCTGATTCGTGCTGGGGATTTCCATTACACTCTGCCGCTTTCCTTAAACAACTTCAAAATAAATCGCCACTCCATTCTTCAGGCGGGCTCCCTGACTTCAACTACAATTTCAAAATTAAATTGCCACTCCATTCTTCAGGCGGGCTCCCTGACTTCCATTACAACTTCAAAATAAATCGCCACTCCATTCTTCAGGCGGGCTCCCTGACTTCAACTACTACTTCAAAATAAAATCGCCACTCCATTCTTCGGGCGGGCTCCCCGACTTCAACTACAACTCCAAAATAAAATCGCCACTCCATTCTTCGGCGGGCTCCCCGACTTCAACTACAACTTCAAAATTAAATCGCCACTCCATTCTCCGAGCGGGCTCCCCGATTTCAACTACTACTTCAAAATAAATCGCCACTCCATTCTCCAGGCGGGCTCCCCGACTTCAACTACTACTTCAAAACTAAATCGCCACTCCATTCTCCAGGCGGGCTCCCTGACTTCAACTATTGCTTCAAAAATAAAATCGCCACTCCATTCTTCGGGCGGGCTCCCTGACTTCAACTATTACTTCAAAATAAAATCGCCACTCCATTCTCCAGGCGGGCTCCCTGACTTCAACTACTACTTCAAAATAAAATCGCCACTCCATTCTCCAGGCGGGCTCCCTGACTTCAATTACAACTTCAAAACTAAATCGCCACTCCATTCTCCAGGCGGGCTCCCTGACTTCAACTATAACTTCAAAAATAAAATCGCCACTCCATTCTCCAGGCGGGCTCCCTGACTTCAACTACTACTTCAAAATAAAATCGCCACTCCATTCTCCAGGCGGGCTCCCTGACTTCAACTACAACTTCAAAATAAATCGCCACTCCATTCTCCAGGCGGGCTCCCTGACTTCAACTACTACTTCAAAATAAAATCGCCACTCCATTCTCCAGGCGGGCTCCCTGACTTCAACTGCAACTTCAAAATAAATCGCCACTCCATTCTCCAGGCGGGCTCCCCGACTTCAACTACTACTTCAAAATAAAATCGCCACTCCATTCTCCGGGCGGGCTCCCCGACTTCAATTACTACTTCAAAATAAATCGCCACTCCATTCTCCGGGCGGGCTCCCCGACTTCAACAATTGCTTCAAAATAAAATCGCCACTCCATTCTCCGGGCGGGCTCCCCGACTTCAACTACTACTTCAAAACTAAATCGCCACTCCATTCTTCAGGCGGGCTTCCCGACTTCTACTACAACTTCAAAATAAATCGCCACTCCATTCTCCAGACGCGGGCTCCCCGACTTCAACTATTGCTTCAAAAATAAAATCGCCACTCCATTCTCCGGGCGGGCTCCCCGACTTCAACTACTACTTCAAAATAAAATCGTCACTCCATTCTTCAGAGGCGGGCTCCCGACTTCAACTACTACTTCAAAATAAAATCGCCACTCCATTCTCCGGGCGGGCTCCCCGACTTCAACTACTACTTCAAAACTAAATCGCCACTCCATTCTCCAGGCGGGCTCCCCGACTTCAACTACTCTTCAAAAATAAAATCGCCACTCCATTCTCCAGGCGGGCTCCCCGACTTCAACTACAACTTCAAAATAAATCGCCACTCCATTCTCCAGGCGGGCTCCCTGACTTCAACTATAACTCACTAATTTCATCCTATCCTGGTCACCTTCCTTTGCCTTTTGTACCATTTTCTTCTGAATTATCTTGTCTTGGAATTGCTTTCCCCCCTGGGTCGTATTACTTTTCTTTTGGCTGCTGGGGATATCTTTGGAATTGTTTACTCACCTGCTGGGGATGATGCTGCTGAGGAAGTATTCTTTGTTTCCTTCAACCCTCATTTCCTTTGACTCATGCGCTTGAATTTGCGCTGGGATCTCTTGTTGTAACCCTCTGCTTTCAAGACCTGCAATGTAAAGACTGAAGACTTGCCTTTTGTTATACAGGTAGGCGCCTGCTTTTAGTAGCAATTTTTGAATTTAAAATGCATGCTGGCAATAATTTACAAAATATGCATAGGACGATGTAAGATAAAACATACATAAAATATCCTATTCGAGGGTGGATACTCCCATTGTATCATGTTCGAGGGCGAATACTCCCATTGTATCCTATTCGAGGGCGAATACTCCCATTGTATCCTATTCGAGGGCAAATACTCCCATTGTATCCTATTCGAGGGCGAATACTCCCATTGTATCCTATTCGAGGGCGAATACTCCCATTGTATCCTATTCGAGGGCGAATACTCCCATTGTATCCTATTCGAGGGCGAATACTCCCATTGTATCCTATTCGAGGGCGAATACTCCCATTGTATCCTATTCGAGGGCGAATACTCCCATTGTATCCTTGTATGAAAGTGAACAAACCTGAGACGTCCTGTTCGAAGGTGGACAAACCTGAAACATCCTATTTGAAGGTGGACAAACCTGACACGTCATCTAGAATTGCCCTCCTCGTTTCTCCGAGAAAATTTTCAACAACGGCAGAAAATTTTCTGCCCCAGTATTGGTGTTCTTCCTTGTGGCATGACTTTCAGCTATCAATAGCACTTTCTTTCCCTGTTTCAAATCATAGAAAAATTGTTAGTTCAAAACATTGTGAGCGGTTGTGCCGCTCCTGTGGGGTGGTTTTTTTCCTTTTCCCATTTTCCTCGCTCGGGATTCCCAAAACTTGTTGGGGAATGATTTGTTGGAGATGATATTCCGGCTGGGGATGGGTTTTTTCCATTTATCCCTTCCCCGTTCTGTGTTTCTCAACTTGCTGGGGGTTATTTTGTTGAAGATGAGATTTCCTTTCTTCCTTTACCACTCTGTGTTGTCCGACCACCTCGGAACTTGTTGAAGATAACACTGCCGGTGGATTTTCATTTCCTCAAAATTGGTGTTTCACTCTTCTTGAAGGTTGTTGAGGATGACACTGGTTCGAAGACCATTTCCCTTAAGACTTTCCTTCTTCCCCCAGTGGGTATTGACTTCCAGAAAATTTTCAAACTGAAAAGAAAATTTTCTGCCCCAGTTTAATAATCTTCTTCGCACACTACTTCTCTGCCGTCAATGGCATTTCCTTGCTTTGCATAATAATTGGAAAGTTGGTGGCAAGTTTTGAAGTCATTTCTCACTTGTTCTGACTAGACAGACTTTGATGGGGAATTCTTGATAAAAATGAGAAAGATAAAAAGAAACAAAATAGAAGACAAAGGAAAAAGAAAATGACTCTCTAGCAAGAAATATCTATAAAAACTTATCAAACGCGAATACCAACTCTACTGGTCATGACATGCACATATGGCCTATCCTTCGTCGTTAATTGCCTTTCACGATTTCTGTCTCGTGATTTCCATCTGATTATCACCTTTATTCGACTTGTAGTGCCCGAAGGGTTTTCACTTTCAAGCCTCTCTCATTTTGATTTTCTCTCAGCTTTCGTCGCCTTATGGTGCCTGTGAAGGTTTTCACCGGTAAGACTCTCTCATTTGTATTACTTTTAACTGGGGATCGGGGTGTCATTGCCAAGACTCTCTCGTAGTTCCTTTCTGCTGGGAATCAGAGTCTTTTTCTGCTGGGAATCAAAGTGTCATATTCTGATGACACTCTCGTGTTTGTTTGACTTGGCCTATTTTGAAGATTGATCGGAAGGTCTTTCTTTGGACCGTAATGTGGGATTCGGATAGGGCTAGAATGAAAGGGTATTAAAGGCTCAAACAAATCAATTTTGGGTTCAAAATTTACAACCTTCGGACCTAACTTTATTTATAATAAATACAATTTTTCTTTGCCCCAGTTTCATATTTGGGGGATTCTTATTTCTTTATTTACACTATGACCGAGCTGTGAAGCGCCTACGTATCCTCTTTAAGGAATCAGGTCAAACGTAGTTCCCAATTCCTTCTTTTCATTTTTTTTCATCATTTTTTCATTTTTTTTTTCTTTTCTTTTTCGTTCCTTTTTGGTTGTTTTTGTTTTTTTCTCTTTTTCTTTTTTTATCTTCCCCATTTGTGTTTCTAATTTTGGTACCGATTCCGAAGGAGGGGTATGAAAGAAATCAAAATAAGGCTCGAAGGGTTAACGAAGGATAAAGTGTTTGGGTAGCAGAACAAAATGCCTTCGTCATTCCAATCTTCAAAACATGCCAAGTACAAACAACATATTCACGACATCTTCTGGTTGTGCTAGGAGTGATAACCATATCGTCCATTCGCCTTTTTCATCCGTCATTTTAAAGTATTGCTGGACGACACTTCCATTTCAGTATCACGAGCGAACTCCATGTCGAGCATGGCCATTTTGCCCTTAAGGCTTTCTTTGTATTTTACCCGCCCCAAATTTCACGTGACTCGGGTTCCAAATAATCTCAAATCATTATTTCTTTTAAAATGCCATGATTATCTTCCAATTCCTTCATGATTAACTTTTAAGATCAGGCCACAATTATGCGTGCATGTCATGTCACTAGTGTTGACATAAAAATGACTATAAAGAAGAAAGACTTAAATCCAAGAAAAATGACTCGAAATAATGGCAAACAAGAGAGTTGCATTAGACGAACTAGAAATGAATTAATACGACAAACAAACACAATAAACTAGGGCACACCCTTGGAACAGACCTACACAATACTAAATGAGGTATTACGACCAATAGAAAACTGGACAAAATAGAACGACAAAAAGGGTTTGAGTTATATGACAATATCCTGATTACAACCCTAAAATAATCTGGACGACAGAAATGACAACAAAATAAGCCACCAAAAACTCCATTCTGGTTGACCAAGGAATGGAGAGTCTTCTCGATTACCAAGCACGATATTTTGGCCACTAAGCTTCGCATCAATATTACCAAGGCCACTTATTTGCTTCGACATTTTCAGCTTTAGTCAATACATCCCCACAAAGCGTCCATCCCGGCGTGCAGGTAAAGGACTCTATGCGATATTCTTGGTGTCACTATCTTGGATCATAATCAGGTTTTCCTGGATCTTCTGTTTCCGGTTCACCACAAACCAACCACCTCAATTCTCAACAATTCAAAAATAAAATATGGTAGAAATGGAATCAGTAAGTCCTCATCAATATTTTTTGCTTACTTCTATTTTCTTCTTTTTGGTCTCAGACAGTCCTTATAAAAAAAAATTTAATTTTTTTATTATTTTATTTTTTATTTTATCTTATATATATACATATAGAGTTGTGGTCGAATCTTATGGAGATTGCCTACGTATCATGACCCCGCATGAATCAGACCGAGCGTAGTTCTTGCAAATTAATGCAAGAAATAGAGAGATGTTTATTTGATTTTGATTTTTTTGATTTTTTTTTCTTTGAAGGAAAATTATAGAAACCAACTCCAACTACAAACTTGTGTAGGAGATTTCTACAAGAAGAAGAATATTTTTTTGGTGTCAATTATGACTATTTCTACAAAATTGGCCACATAATGGCTTATTTGACAAAATGACTATTTTTGCAAAATTTATTTAAGAAAGATAAACTTGAATTTTTTTTTTTATCTTGTGGCTCATGGGGCATCGTTCGGCATCACCATAAACCAACACAAGACTATTTTTCATAAACTGACCATATAATGGCTTATTTAAACAAAGTGGCTCTTTTTGCAAAATTTTATCAAGAAGATATAAATTCAAAATTTAATCCTGGGGCCTATGGGGCATCATTCAGCACCAACACAGGCCAATACAAGACTGAAGAAGTTAAAATGCAAAAATGTGGCTATTTCAGCAAAACTCCGACCACGTAATGGCTTATTTGATAAAGTGGTTATTTTTGTAAAGTTGAGTGATGACTCAAAACTTGATTTTTTGCGGATACATCCTTTCGCATTTCCGCGAGGGAATATTTCCAGGCTGTGTCCAAAATTATTTACAAATGACTCAAAGTGGCTATTTTTGCAAAAACGGCCTTCCGACGTCTTTTGAGGGACGTTCGGCTTATTTTAAGCAAGAATAGCATCACCCGACTTATTTATAACAAAATCGAAAATTTGACATTTTTTGGTTATTTTTGCAAAAAGGGTGTGAACCCGGACTTGATTTTGCGGTTATGGCCTTGCAACATTTCCACAAGGAATATTTCAAGGTTGTACCCGCAAATTATTAAAAATGATTCAAAGTGGCTATTTTTGCAAAAACAACCTTCCGGTGTCCTTTCGGAACATTCGGCTATTTTCAAAAACAACGTCACTTCGATTTATTGACAAAATTAAACACACATTTTTTTTTTTGATTTTTTAAGGGGTGGTTGAACCCGATGAGGGTTGCCTACGTATCTCACCTAGTGGTGAGAATCAAACCTGCGTAGTTCGGTCAAACAAACTACATCTTTAAAGGAAACAAACTATTTATTATTTTTTCGCACATTTTTTTTTTTTTAAGCTTAAAACAAAATTTTTTTTCTTTTTTTTTTTAGTAAAAAAAACAAACTATTTTGAAATCACATATTTTTTATTTTACAACAAACGTTTTTTTTTCTTTTTAAGTAAAAAAACAAACTATTTTGAAACTATTTTTTTTTATTTTGATCAAACATTTTTTTTTATTTTACAACAAACGTTTTTTTTTTCTTTGTAAGTAAGTAAAAGAACAAACTATTTTGAGACTATTTTTTTTTCATTTTCCTCAATATAAAAAAAAACGGTTAGCCTGCAAGTCTGAAGCAAATATATGCATAAAACAAACAGGATGCAGCAGGATGGTCTTTTCATTTCAGGTCACCTGTCCTAGACGGACCCAACCCCTGTGTTGAGTCCCCTAAGTCAAATGCAACATGATGCAAATAAACGTTCCTACTAGGGATCCAGCATGAAGCTTTGTTATTCTAGGTTTAAAAACCTGGGTTTATTGTTCTAGACCTGGCTTACCCGAGCGGACAACTCGAGCCGAGGAGGAGGCAGCAACCCGGGAATACAGAAGCTTCACCGGTTTTGCAACTTATCCAAACCTCGTTCTAAGGTGGGAATTAGACACTATACGGAAAAGAAGTCACACGAAGTGCACCCTTCTTCATGATTTAGAAGACTCAGAGAGGAGATTGGTTTCGGCACAATTTATATGTACAGTTCAAAAAAAATATCAAAGCGATAAAAATATCATTTCGCACATTAATACAAACATATAATAAAATCAGATAATAAATAAGCCAAATACAACAATTATTCCAAGCTCGAATTCTTAAACCCTGAACCAGTGGTTCTGGGTTTATCATCCCCAGTGGAGTCGCCAGAGCTGTCACACCTCCTTTTTACGCACCCGCAAGGGCGCGGAATATAAAAGAGAGTTTTTCCAATTAAAGGACAACCAAAACGGGATTCATTTATTGAGAGATTCGGAGTCGCCACTTGGGAGATTTATGGTGTCCCAAGTCACCGGTTTGAAACCCGAATTGAGGAAAGGTTTGACTCTATTTAACGGTCCGCGAACCAGAAATCCGGATAAGGAATTCTGTTAACCCGGGAGAAGGTGTTAGGCATTCCCGAATTCCGTGGTTCTAGCACGGTCGCTTAACTGTCATATTCGGCTTATTTATCCGATTTTTACAGTTATATACTTAATGCAAATTAATATCCCTTTACCGCTTTTATTATTATTATTATTTACGAAAGAGAATGTTGCCTAAAAATATGTTTCGAATCACGTCACATGAAATGCACCCGGATCCTCGACACATTCTTATTCAACATTTTGGGATTTGGATTTGGGCCGCATGAAATGCACACCCGTATTTAAGAAGGTAAAATTATTAAAATACGCGCCTAGAGCGATTACTTATTAACATTTTTTTGAGAAGGCCAGGAAATTCGCTAAGAAACGGCACATCTCGAAATCTAAATATTTTACATATACATTTATGAGGGCCCCGCGATTTGTATAATTTTGTTAGGCGAGGCACACCTCTAATTCTAATTTAAAAGCAAACTACATTCCGCTATATTTATTTAAGAGTTAATTCAAGATTATTTAAAACATGTTGCAAGCCACACTACATGAAATGCACTTGTGGTTCACGACACGCTTTATTTAACCTTGTTCAAAATTGGAGTCGGGTCACATGAAATGCACCCCGATTCCTTTAATCTAATTCCGCCGTTCGGTTGAGGAATAAGGAACCAATTTCGATAAGGTGACAAAATCATGCTCAACTATAACCAATTCGAGTAAACATACAAGTAGATAACTAAGTGAGCAAATTCAAGACTATGGTGAACAATTACATAAACAACGGAAGCATAACTAGTTGGCGAGCACATGAAGGATTAGTCATTTTCATTAGCTAACTTCGGCATTGCACGTTCAACAAAATCATATATTCACAAAAATAGTCTGAACCATACGAAACTAAATCAAATACGAAACGATCCAAAATATTAGCGAGAAAAACAATATCGGAAGAGAACATGCACCTTTATTTCTGCATATTTTTCAACGTACACAACGAGAAAACGAACCTTTTATGACGATCTCAAACCTCGACCTCTCCGGACAGAACTCGAACCAAACGACGACCTCGACTGAAGTTGTACCTCGTCGGACGACGAACATCGACGGAGGGAGCTGGTGGTTCGAAGTTGCTTGGCTAATCTTCGAGATTGGATGATGGGTGTGGCTGCGTCTCTTTTTTTCTTTTGTTTCGTTTTTTTTGTTCTTTGTTTTCCCGAATCCCTTTCTGTTTCGTTTCCCTTCTCTTTCGTTTTTCTTTCTTTTGTCTTTG
Source organism: Nicotiana noctiflora (assembly GCA_032618575.1). NCBI lineage: Eukaryota > Viridiplantae > Streptophyta > Magnoliopsida > Solanales > Solanaceae > Nicotiana > Nicotiana noctiflora. The sequence continues at coordinate 53,923 of JASVEL010008833.1, forward strand.
AATCCTTTCTTTTTCTTTGTTTCTCGTTTTTCCTTTCTTCTTTTCCTAATCCCGTCTCTCTTTTCTTCTTCTTTGTTTTGTTTCTTTTGTTTTCAACCTTTCCAAAATCCCCTCTCCTTTGCTCCCGTTTTTCTCTTTTATAAATCCCCTCTGCCCGTTTTTCCTTGTATCTTCTTCAAGAACAAGATCACCTTATATCTTTTTCCTTTTCTCTCTTCTTGTAATAGTGTGCATGTGCATTTTTGTCCCTTAGGATATGTGTGTGCATGTGCATTTTGTCTCTTAGGATATGTGTGTTCATGTGCATTTTGTCTCTTAAGATATGTGTGTGCATGTTGTCACACCTCTTTTTACGCACCCGCAAGGATGCAAAAATATAAAAGAGAGTTTTTCCAATTAAAGGACAACCAAAACGGGATTCATTTATTGAGAGATTCGGAGTCGCCACTTGGGAGATTTATGGTGTCCCAAGTCACCGGTTTGAAACCCGAATTGAGGAAAGGTTTGACTCTATTTAACGGTCCGCGAACCAGAAATCCGGATAAGGAATTCTGTTAACCCGGGAGAAGGTGTTAGGCATTCCCGAATTCCGTGGTTCTAGCACGGTCGCTTAACTGTCATATTCGGCTTATTTATCTGATTTTTACAATTATGTACTTAATGCAAATTAATACCCCTTTACCGCTTTTATTATTATTATTATTTACGAAAGAGAATGTTGCCTAAAAATATGTTTCGAATCACGTCACATGAAATGCACCCGGATCCTCGACACATTCTTATTCAACATTTTGGGATTTGGATTTGGGCCGCATGAAATGCACACCCGTATTTAAGAAGGTAAAATTATTAAAATACGCGCCTAGAGCGATTACTTATTAACATTTTTTTGAGAAGGCCAGGAAATTCGCTAAGAAACGGCACATCTCGAAATCTAAATATTTTACATATACATTTATGAGGGCCCCGCGATTTGTATAATTTTGTTAGGCGAGGCACACCTCTAATTCTAATTTAAAAGCAAACTACATTCCGCTATATTTATTTAAGAGTTAATTCAAGATTATTTAAAACATGTTGCAAGCCACACTACATGAAATGCACTTGTGGTTCACGACACGCTTTATTTAACCTTGTTCAAAATTGGAGTCGGGTCACATGAAATGCACCCCGATTCCTTTAATCTAATTCCGCCGTTCGGTTGAGGAATAAGGAACCAATTTCGATAAGGTGACAAAATCATGCTCAACTATAACCAATTCGAGTAAACATACAAGTAGATAACTAAGTGAGCAAATTCAAGACTATGGTGAACAATTACATAAACAACGGAAGCATAACTAGTTGGCGAGCACATGAAGGATTAGTCATTTTCATTAGCTAACTTCGGCATTGCACGTTCAACAAAATCATATATTCACAAAAATAGTCTGAACCATACGAAACTAAATCAAATACGAAACGATCCAAAATATTAGCGAGAAAAACAATATCGGAAGAGAACATGCACCTTTATTTCTGCATATTTTTCAACGTACACAACGAGAAAACGAACCTTTTATGACGATCTCAAACCTCGACCTCTCCGGACAGAACTCGAACCAAACGACGACCTCGACTGAAGTTGTACCTCGTCGGACGACGAACATCGACGGAGGGAGCTGGTGGTTCGAAGTTGCTTGGCTAATCTTCGAGATTGGATGATGGGTGTGGCTGCGTCTCTTTTTTTCTTTTGTTTCGTTTTTTTTGTTCTTTGTTTTCCCGAATCCCTTTCTGTTTCGTTTCCCTTCTCTTTCGTTTTTCTTTCTTTTGTCTTTGAATCCTTTCTTTTTCTTTGTTTCTCGTTTTTCCTTTCTTCTTTTCCTAATCCCGTCTCTCTTTTCTTCTTCTTTGTTTTGTTTCTTTTGTTTTCAACCTTTCCAAAATCCCCTCTCCTTTGCTCCCGTTTTTCTCTTTTATAAATCCCCTCTGCCCGTTTTTCCTTGTATCTTCTTCAAGAACAAGATCACCTTATATCTTTTTCCTTTTCTCTCTTCTTGTAATAGTGTGCATGTGCATTTTTGTCCCTTAGGATATGTGTGTGCATGTGCATTTTGTCTCTTAGGATATGTGTGTGCATGTGCATTTTGTCTCTTAAGATATGTGTGTGCATGTTGTCACACCTCTTTTTTACGCACCCGCAAGGATGCAAAAATATAAAAGAGAGTTTTTCCAATTAAAGGACAACCAAAACGGGATTCATTTATTGAGAGATTCGGAGTCGCCACTTGGGAGATTTATGGTGTCCCAAGTCACCGGTTTGAAACCCGAATTGAGGAAAGGTTTGACTCTATTTAACGGTCCGCGAACCAGAAATCCGGATAAGGAATTCTGTTAACCCGGGAGAAGGTGTTAGGCATTCCCGAATTCCGTGGTTCTAGCACGGTCGCTTAACCTGTCATATTCGGCTTATTTATCTGATTTTTACAATTATATACTTAATGCAAATTAATATCCCTTTACCGCTTTTATTATTATTATTATTTACGAAAGAGAATGTTGCCTAAAAATATGTTTCGAATCACGTCACATGAAATGCACCCGGATCCTCGACACATTCTTATTCAACATTTTGGGATTTGGATTTGGGCCGCATGAAATGCACACCCGTATTTAAGAAGGTAAAATTATTAAAATACGCGCCTAGAGCGATTACTTATTTACATTTTTTGAGAAGGCCAGGAAATTCGCTAAGAAACGGCGCATCTCGAAATCTAAATATTTTACATATACATTTATGAGGGTGACAATATCTTATGCAAAACGTGTGGCTGCCTAAATCTTTCTTTTCTAAAGTGATCTCTCCCTACCTTACACAATATATCAACGGCCAATGATGAAGGCCAAAAATCAGCACCTCCCATATCAAACAATACTGGTGAATGGCAGACATTTTTCTCTCCAAAAAAAGAAGCCAATCACAAATCAAGGTGAGCAGACAACAAAGAACTCGATCATCAGCATAAATGTAAGAAGTTTCGATGCTTCAACAGGTAACTTCCTCAATACTCAATATCAGTCATGGAGCAAAGAAACAAGTCATATACATACATACATACAACTTGACGTAAACAACATAAAAAAAAACACAACAAAAACATACCCGGGAACTTTATCGACTCTCGGCGGAGCTACGAACGGACCTTGACGGATTGACCCGAAAAACCTCTCATGTTCATATGTATGTGTGTTGCTGAACGTGACAGACTAGAGGAAAAGGATGACGCCACTGGTTTCAGGGGTCGTTGATGGGGCAGCGGACCACTAGTCGACATACAGGTGAGCAAAAATGAGAAAGAATGTTGCGCGTCACTACTGGTCGACGAGTTCAAGCTAGATGCGGGTTGGATGATGGCTGTTTTGGCATGACAGTAGGGCTTAAGCAGCGGCTGGACAGTGAAGGAGATGTCAATGGCGGACGATGAGGCAGCACCGATGGATTGGACTGGTCGTCGATGGTGAACAATGGGCTGCTGTCGCAGCGGAGATCGTTTGGACAGTGAAGGTGACGGACTGGAGCTCTTTTCTCTTTGGTTTTCTTTTCTTCTCCGCAAATCCTTTTTCTGCCGTTCCTCTCGTTTTTCTTTTTGCTCCCCGTCCTGTCCGTTCTCTCTTCTTTATGAAGAAGAGAATGTCTCCTCTTTTTTTCGTTTTTAAAATCAACCCTTGCTGCCCGTTTTTGTTCTCCAAGCCGTCAGAGACCAAGAATGAACCCCCTCTGTTTACTGCCTCTTCTTTCTTTAATAGTCTAGTGTTTCTTCTTTTTTAAAATGAATCCCCCCCCCCCAAAAACGTGAGCCCCATCCCCTTTATCTCTCTCTCCCTTTTTTTAAAAAAAATCCAAGAAACACCATATCATGTCCCCTCCCCACTTGCCGTTTTTCTTCTTCTTTTTCAATCTATTTTTATGCCCATCTTTGTCCATTGTTCAGCACCCTTTTTTAACTTTTTAAAGTAGTGTGCATGTGTGCATGTGTGTGAGCATGTGCATTTTCCCCTCCCCATTCACTTCTTTCTTTTAAAATCCCACAAGCCATCACCCGTGGCCTCCCCCCCCCCCCCCACTTGGCCATGTCTCATTTTGTCTTTTCTTTTTGTTTTTTTTATTCTCTTTTTTTATTTTTTAATCATTCTCCCATCCCTCCCCCTTAGTGTATTGTCGGGTTATTACGGGCTATGTCCGAAAATTATAAAACCGGGTAGTTTGAACCCGAATATTATTCTCCGCCCGGAATCGAGAATGACGTTATTTAATTAATCCTAGATAATCAAAATAACTACAAAATATTAATGAAACTATTTTTTTATTATTTTCGTTTTTATAAAAAGATAAAAATATAAAGTACTATTTTTGTATTTTTCAAGTTTAAAATAGCTACGAAACATTAATAAAACTATATTTTTTTGTTATTTTTTATCTTAAGGTAGAAATAAAGTAAAAGAGTCAAATTTAACTAAAAATAGCTATATTAAAACTAAACTAAATATTTTATGCTAAAAATATAGAAAATCTCGGGGAGGGTCAAAAATCACGTGTTTACAGCTGCCCCTCTTTGACTGAAAACACAAAGAGTTTTCAGACAAAGAACGACTAGACAAGTGTTTTTGACCTGACCCTTATTGGGAGGGACTAAACTAAAAGAAAAGGAATGTGACCGAGCCCTTGTATCTGAGCTGCCTACATATCCTTGGCTATAAAGGAATCAGGCCACGTGTAGTTCGAAAGTGAGTGAGGAAATGGAGTAACCGAGGTGGAGAGCCGGTCGAGGTGTCGTTCCGTCGAGGTTCCGTCCCATCGAAGTTCCGGTTCGTGGTCCTGCTATTACATCAAAAATCAAAACATGAGAAAGACTAACTAAGCCTATCAGCTACTAGTTACAAAATTCATATCTATAAGTCTTCCGAAGCTTGATCTTGAGTATTGGTTGGTGCTTCATGCGGACTCTAAATTTGAACCTTGATACTTGCTAGTTGTAGGTACTAGTTCAATCTTCTTCAGCTTTCTGGATCAAGACCAGGTATGCAATGCTTGTGACCTCGGCCATGTCTTGAGCACACCACATCTTTCATCAACTTCTGCACTTAGATTAACTCCTTGCCTTTTTTTTTCATTATGACTAACTTCTGTTGATCATCTCGGACTGTTGACTCGCATTCTGGTTGCAAGCTTCTTTTGTTGCTATCTTGCATTGCACTCCGAAGTGAATTCCCTTACTTGTGATCTTCGAGCTATTCTCCTTCGAAGTCTGAATCTATCTTTTCTGATCCTTGTTGCCTTCCTCCTGATTCATGCTGGGGATTTCCGTTACACTCTGCCGCTTTCCTTAAACAACTTCAACAATAAATCGCCACTCCATTCTTCAGGCGGGCTCCCCGACTTCAACTATTACTTCAAAATAAAATCGCCACTCCATTCTCCGGGCGGGCTCCCCGACTTCAACTACTACTTCAAAATAAAATCGCCACTCCATTCTCTTCAGGCGGGCTCCCGACTTCAACAACATCTTTTGAACATAAATCGCCATTCCTCTCTTCCAGGCGGGCTCCGACTTCAACAACATCTTTTGAAAATAAATCGCCATTCCTCTCTTTAGGCGGGCTCCTGACTTCAATCATCAACTCCGAAAATTAAACGCCATTCCTCTCTTCGGGCGGGCTCCGACTTCAACAACATCTTTTGAAAATAAATTGCCATTCCTCTCTTCGGGCGGGCTCCCGACTTCAACAACATCTTTTGAACATAAATCGCCATTCCTCTCTTCAGCGGGCTCCTGACTTCAACAACGTCTTTTGAAAATAAATCGCCATTCCTCTCTTCAGGCGGGCTCCTGACTTCAACAACATCTTTTTTGAAAATAAATCGCCATTCCTCTCTTCAGGCGGGCTCCTGACTTCAACAACATCTTTTGAAAATAAATCGCCATTCCTCTCTTCGGGCGGGCTCCTGACTTCAATCATCATCTCTGGAAATTAAACGCCATTCCTCTCTTCAGGCGGGCTCCGACTTCAACAACATCTTTTGAAAATAAATCGCCATTCCTCTCTTCAGAGATCGGACTCCTGACTTCAATCATCATCCTTTGAAAATAAATCGCCATTCCTCTCTTCGGGCGGGCTCCGATTTCAACAACATCTTTTTGAGAACAAATCGCCATTCCTCTCTTCGAGCGGGCTCCCGACTTCAATCATCAACTCGGAAATTAAACGCCATTCCTCTCTTCGAGCGGGCTCCCGACTTCAACAACATCTTTTGAAAATAGATCGCCATTCCTTTCTTCAGAGGCGGGCTCCCGACTTCAACAACATCTTTTGAAAATAAATCGCCATTCCTCTCTTCGGGCGGGCTCCTGACTTCAACAACATCTCACTAACTCCATCCCATCCACGTCGCCTTCCTTTGCTTCCTGCACCACTTTCTTCTTCCTGCATCGCTTCTTGGGCCATCCTTTCCTCCGAATTACCTTGTTTTGGAATTGCTTTCCTCCCGGGTTGTGTTATTTTTCTCTCGACTGCTGGGGATGTCTTTGGAACTAATTACTTACCTGCTGGGGTAATGCTGCTGGGGAAAATCTTCTTTATTTCCTCCTTTTCTACTTCCTTCGAAACCTTTATTCTCTCCCGAGATCGCTGGGGATTGAAATGTCATCAGCTGGGGATTACCCTGTCGGGGGATCCCCTTTCCTTCTTCCTCTTTCCAAACCTCCTTCGGAGCTCGCGCTTCGCTCCCTTGAAAAACTTGTAGGATATAATGCTGCCGGTGAAATCTCGAAATCAATGTTTCATTTTCCGAGGACTGCTGGGGGTGATACCGGCCTCTTGCCTTTCTGAACGCAAGCTTCCTCGTCTTGTCCTGTCTGTTGGGGGTATAATTTCATCTATCACAACTTGTTGTTTTCTTTCTTTCAAATCTGCTGGGATAACCGGGTTCAAAGATCATTTCCGCGCGTTATCTAGCTTCTTTCCCTAACCAAGTATTTGGTTTCGAGAAAATTTTCGCAACGGGAGAAAATTTTCTGCCCCAGTTTGAGAATCTTCTTCGTGGCATGCTTTGCTGCTGACAACCCCTTTTTTCCCTGTTTCAAATCAAAGAAAAATTGGTTAGTTGTAAGATGTGGTGGCTGGTTGTGGTGCTCCTGCTGGGGATGGTTCTCCTCCTCTTTCCTCGCTCTGTGTTTCATTATCAGAACTTGCTGGGGATGTTATTATTTGATGATACTCATGCTGGGGATGGGTTTTTTCCATTTATCCCTTCCCCGTTCTGTGTTTCTCAACTTGCTGGGGGTTATTTTGTTGAAGATGAGATTTCCTTTCTTCCTTTACCACTCTGTGTTGTCCGACCACCTCGGAACTTGCTTGAAGATAACACTGCCGGTAGATTTTCATTTCCTCAAAATTGGTGTTTCACTCTTCTTGAAGGTTGTTGAGGATGACACTAGTTCGAAGACCATTTCCCTTAAGACTTTCCTTTTTCCCCAAGTGGGTATTGATTTCCAGAAAATTTTCAAACTGAAAAGAAAATTTTCTGCCCCGGTTTAATAATCTTCTTCGCACCCTACTTCTCTGCCGTCAATGGCATTTCCTTGCTTTGCATAATAATTGGAAAGTTGGTGGCAAGTTTTGAAATCATTTCTCACTTGTTCTGACTAGACAGACCTTGATGGGGAATTTTTGATAAAAATGAGAAAGATAAAAACAAACAAAATAGAAGACAAAGGAAAAAGAAAATGACTCTCTAGCAAGAAATATCTACAAAACTTATCAAACGCGAATACCAACTCCATTGGTCATGACATGCACATATGGTCTATCCTTCGTCTTTCACGATTTCTGTCTCGTGATTTCCATCTGATTATCACCTTTATTCGACTTGTAGTGCCCGAAGGGTTTTCACTTTCAAGCCTCTCTCATTTTGATTTTCTCTCGGCTTTCGTCGTCTTATGGTGCCTGTGAAGGTTTTCACCGGTAAGACTCTCTCACTTGCATCACTTTTAGCTGGGGATTGGGGTGTCACTGCCAAGACTCTCTCGTATTTCCTTTCTGCTGAGAATCAGAGTCTTTTCTGCTGAGAATCAGCGTGTTATAGGACTCTATCCCTCGCCTGACGCGGCATCTTTTGAAGACTGATCGGAAGGTCTTTCTTTGGACCGTAATGTGGGATTTGGATAGGGCTAGAAAGAGAGGGTATTGAAGGCTCAAAACAAAATCAATTTTGGGTTCAAAATTTACAACCTTCGGACCTAAATTTATTTACAATAAACACAATTTTTTTTTTTATTTATTTATTATTGCCCCTGTTTCTTGCTTGGGGATTTTTTGGTTTTTATTTACACTATGACCGAGCTGTGAAGCGCCTACGTATCCTCTTTGAGGAATCGGGTCAAACGTAGTTCCCAATTCCTCTTTTTCAAGTTTCTTTTTTTTTTTTTTTTTTCACACATTTTTCTTTTTCTTTTCTTTATCTTTTTTTGTTGTTTTCTTTTTCTTTACTTTTCTTTATCCCTTTCTTCTTTTGCCTTTCAAACTTGTGTTTCTAGTCTTTGCAACTAATTTCGAAGGAGGGGATGAAAGAATTTAAAATAAGGCTCAAAGGGTTGACGATGGATAAAGTGTTTAGATAGCAGAACAAAATGCCTTCGTCATTCCAATCTTCAAAACATGCCAAGTGTACACAACACAATTAACATTCGTCATATCTTTAAAGCACAGTTGGACAACACTCTCATTTTCATTATTGTGAATGACCCCACGTCGATTTGGCCAGCTTGCCTTTAACTGTTTCCTTTTTAGTTGCCCCGGTTTCACATGACTCGGGATCCAAATAATCTCAAATTGTTTTTATTTCCTTTGAATGACCCGATCATCTTCCAATTACTTCATGATTAACTTTTAGAATTAAGCCACAATTATGTGTGCGCATGTCATGTCACTAGATTCGGCGTTTGAGCACAAGACACATCTAAAGGGTAAACAGAACTAAACAGATAAAATGACCGGAAGTAACAAAAGACCGAAAGCTTCATTAAACTAATGACGAAATGGTTCAATGATAAAACAAGCAAAACAAACTAGAGTACAGCCCTGAAACAAAACTGGGCAGGACCAAAGCAAACTGCTAGGACAAAAGGGTTTGACCACAAGAAAACCCTGAAAATAACTCGGACAACAAAAATGACCACAAAAACGAACCACCAAAGCTCCATCTAGTTGACCGAAAGATGGAGTATCTTCCCAATTTCCAAGCACAACATTTTAGCCACTAAGTTCTGCATCAATATTGCCAAGGTTGCCAACTGCTTCAACATTTTTAGCTCCAGTCAATACACCCCCCAGAGGATTTGTGTGTCCCATGTCATCATCATTGACCACAATCAACCACCCTTTTTGAATCATTCTTTCTATTTCCTTTTTCAAGGTACGGCAACTCTCAATATCGTGCCTTCTGACATTGGAATGGTATGCACATCGTGCAGTAGGATCGAAGCTTCTTGCACGTGGATCGGGAGTGTATTCGGGGAGCGGCGTAATCAGGCCGACATGTTTTAACTTTTCAAACAGACTTGCATAGGACTCTCCGATAGGGGTGAGCGCCTTTTCTCGCTTCAACAACCTTTCCTCCCTAAACGCCTTATTTGGCCTGAAACCTGACCCGGGGGGTTTTCGGTATGTTCGTGGGGGTTGGTAAGCCTTTTGTGGAGCTGGGTACCTGGAAGGTGAAGTACGATTTTGGTTGTCCCGGGGAGAGTAGTGGTGTTGGGGACGGGAGTAGCGTTGTGAAAACATAGTTGGGGGACGAGTAATTGAGTTACTCGAATGGCTGGAGAAGTTGTGATAGGCGGGTATATATGGAGAGTGCGGGAGATCATCCGGCATCGGGTTCATGGTACGGGTAAGGACAGAGTCCAGGAAGCTAGGTGGTGGCGGAGGTGGTGCTTTTCCATCCATCCACGCCCGATACATATCAGCCACGTGTTGTCTCAATATCTTGACCTCCTCTACTAACCCGTGGTTCCGTTCAACCAGTTGTTGTCGGGTACCTGTACCAACCCACTCAGTCTTGAGATTATCTGCCATTGTCCTCTGACTTCGCCTTACGGGGAAGAGTTATTTCAGAACCACAACCAACCACCTTTCTGGAAATGGACACAACAAAACAAAGCCAGCATGTCAGCATTAAGGTATCCCGCTTATTGATCATTCTTCTTTTTTTTTTTTTTTGGTTATGGAAATGGTCGAATCCTATGTGGATTGCCTACGTATCATGACCCCGCATGAATCAGACCGAGCGTAGTTCTTGCAAATTAATGCAAGAAATAAAGAAATGTTTATTTGATTTTTTTTTTTATTTCTTTTTTTTTCTTTGAAGGAAAATTATAGAAGCCGACTCCAACTACAAACTTGTGTAGGAGATTTCTACAAGAATAAGAATATTTTTGGTATCAATTATGACTTTCTACAAAATTGGCCACATAATGGCTTATTTGACAAAATGACTATTTTTGCAAAATTTATTTAAGAAAGATAAACTTGAATTTTTTTTTTCATTCCGTGGCTCATGGGGCATCGTCCGGCATCACCATAAACCAACACAAGAATATTTTCATAAATTGGCCATATAATGGCTTATTCAGACAAAGTGGCTCTTTTTGCAAAATTTTATAAAGAAGATATAAATTCAAAATTTAATCCTGGGGCCTATGGGGCATCATTCAGCACCGACACAGGCCAATACAAGGCTGAAGAAGTTCAAATGCCAAAAGTGGCTATTTATGCAAGGACCAGCCATGTAATGGCTTATTGGATAAAGTGATTATTTTTGTAAAGTTGAGTGATGACTCAAAACTTGATTTTTTTGCGGATACAGCCTTTCGACATTTCCGCGAGGGAATATTTTCAGGCTGTGTCCAAAATTATTTACAAATGACTCAAAGTGGCTATTCTTGCAAAAAGCCTTCCGGTGTCTTTTTGAGGGACATTCGGCTTATTTTAAGCAAGAATAGCATCACCCGACTTATTTATAACAAAATCAAAAATTTGACATTTTTTGGTTATTTTTGCAAAAGGGGTATGAACCCGGACTTGATTTTGCGGCTATGGCCTTGCAACATTTCCACAAGGAATATTTCAAGGTTGTGCCCGCAAATTATTAAAAATGATTCAAAGTGGCTATTTTTGCAAAAAAACAGCCTTCCGGTGTCCTTTCGGAACATTCGGCTATTTTATAAAACAGCATCACTTCGATTTATTGAAAACTAAAATTCAACATTTTTGATTTTTTTTTTTTGAAAAAGGGTGGCAACCCCAACTTGACTTTTTGCGGCTACGACCTTTCAACATTTTCGCGAGGGAATATTTCAAGGTTGTGCCCAAAAATTATTTATAAAGATTCAAAGTGGCTATTTTTGCAAAAACAACCTTCCGGCGTCCTTTCGGAACATTCGGCTATTTGCAAAAACGGCATCACTTTGATTTTATTGACAAAATTAAACACACATTTTTTTTGATTTTTTAAAGGGGTGGTTGAACCCGATGAGGGTTGCCTACGTATCCCACCTAATGGCGAGAATCAAACCTGCGTAGTTCGGTCAAACAAACTACATCTTTAAAGGAAACAAACTATTTATTATATTTTTTTTTCACATTTCTTTTTTTTTAAGTTTAAAACAAATCTTTTTCTCTTTTTTTTTTTTAGTAAAAAAACAAACTATTTTGAAATCACATATTTTTTATTTTACAACTAACGTTTTTTTTCTTTTTAAGTAAGTAAAAAAAAACAAACTATTTTGAGACTATTTTTTTTCATTTTTCTCAATATAAAAAAAACGGTTAGCCTGCAAGTCTGAAGCAAATATATACATAAAACAAACAGGATGCAGCAGGATGGTCTTTTCATTTCAGGTCACCTGTCCTAGACGGACCCAATCCCTGTGTTGAGTCCCCTAAGTCAAATGCAACATGATGCAAATAAACGTTCCTACTAGGGATCCGGCATGAAGCTTTGTTATTCTAGGTTTAAAAACCCGGGTTTATTGTTCTAGACCTGGCTTACCCGAACGGACAACTCGAGCCGAGGAGGAGGCAGCAACCCGGGAATACAGAAGCTTCACCGGTTTTGCAACTTATCCAAACCTCATTCTAAGGTGGGAATTAGACACTATACAGAAAAGAAGTCACACGAAGTGCACCCTTCTTCATGATTTAGAAGACTCAGAGAGGAGATTGGTTTCGGCACAATTTATATGTACAGTTCAAAAAAATACCAAAGCGATAAAAATATCATTTTGCACATTAATACAAACATATAATAAAATCAGATAATAAATAAGCCAAATACAACAATTATTCCAAGCTCGAATTCTTAAACCCTGAACCAGTGGTTCTGGGTTTATCGTTCCCCAGCAGAGTCGCCAGAGCTGTCACACCTCTTTTTTACGCACCCGCGAGGATGCAAAAATATAAAAGAGAGTTTTTCCAATTAAAGGACAACCAAAACGGGATTCATTTATTGAGAGATTCGGAGTCGCCACTTGGGAGATTTATGGTGTCCCAAGTCACCGGTTTGAAACCCGAATTGAGGAAAGGTTTGACTCTATTTAACGGTCCGCGAACCAGAAATCCGGATAAGGAATTCTGTTAACCCGGAAGAAGGTGTTAGGCATTCCCGAATTCCGTGGTTCTAGCACGGTCGCTTAACTGTCATATTCGGCTTATTTATCTGATTTTTTCAGTTATATACTTAATGCAAATTAATATCCCTTTACCGCTTTTATTATTATTATTATTTACGAAAGAGAATGTTGCCTAAAAATATGTTTCGAATCACGTCACATGAAATGCACCCGGATCCTCGACACATTCTTATTCAACATTTTGGGATTTGGATTTGGGCCGCATGAAATGCACACCCGTATTTAAGAAGGTAAAATTATTAAAATACGCGCCTAGAGCGATTACTTATTTACATTTTTTGAGAAGGCCAGGAAATTCGCTAAGAAACGGCGCATCTCGAAATCTAAATATTTTACATATACATTTATGAGGGTGACAATATCTTATGCAAAACGTGTGGCTGCCTAAATCTTTCTTTTCTAAAGTGATCTCTCCCTACCTTACACAATATATCAACGGCCAATGATGAAGGCCAAAAATCAGCACCTCCTGTATCAAACAATACTGGTGAATGGCAGACATTTTTCTTTCCAAAAAAAGAAGCCAATCACAAATCAAGGTGAGCAGACAACAAAGAACTCGATCATCAGCATAAATGTAAGAAGTTTCGATGCTTCAACAGGTAACTTCCTCAATACTCAATATCAGTCATGGAGCAAAGAAACAAGTCATATACATACATACATACAACTTGACGTAAACAACATAAAAAAACACAACAAAAACATACCCGGGAACTTTATCGACTCTCGGCGGAGCTACGAACGGACCTTGACGGATTGACCCGAAAAACCTCTCATGTTCATATGTATGTGTGTTGCTGAACGTGACAGACTAGAGGAAAAGGATGACGCCACTGGTTTCAGGGGTCGTTGATGGGGCAGCGGACCACTAGTCGACATACAGGTGAGCAAAAATGAGAAAGAATGTTGCGCGTCACTACTGGTCGACGAGTTCAAGCTAGATGCGGGTTGGATGATGGCTGTTTTGGCATGACAGTAGGGCTGAAGCAGCGGCTGGACAGTGAAGGAGATGTCAATGGCGGACGATGAGGCAGCACCGATGGATTGGACTGGTCGTCGATGGTGAACAATGGGCTGCTGTCGCAGCGGAGATCGTTTGGACAGTGAAGGTGACGGACTGGAGCTCTTTTCTCTTTGGTTTTCTTTTCTTCTCCGCAAATCCTTTTTCTGCCGTTCCTCTCGTTTTTCTTTTTGCTCCCCGTCCTGTCCGTTCTCTCTTCTTTATGAAGAAGAGAATGTCTCCTCTTTTTTTCGTTTTTAAAATCAACCCTTGCTGCCCGTTTTTGTTCTCCAAGCCGTCAGAGACCAAGAATGAACCCCCTCTGTTTACTGCCTCTTCTTTCTTTAATAGTCTAGTGTTTCTTCTTTTTTAAAATGAATCCCCCCCCCCCAAAACGTGAGCCCCATCCCCTTTATCTCTCTCTCCCTTTTTTTAAAGAAAATCCAAGAAACACCATATCATGTCCCCTCCCCACTTGCCGTTTTTCTTCTTCTTTTTCAATCTATTTTTATGCCCATCTTTGTCCATTGTTCAGCACCCTTTTTTTAACTTTTTAAAGTAGTGTGCATGTGTGCATGTGTGTGAGCATGTGCATTTTCCCCTCCCCATTCACTTCTTTCTTTTAAAATCCCACAAGCCATCACCCGTGGCCTCCCCCCCCCCCCACTTGGCCATGTCTCATTTTGTCTTTTCTTTTTGTTTTTTTATTCTCTTTTTTTATTTTTTAATCATTCTCCCATCCCTCCCCCTTAGTGTATTGTCGGGTTATTACGGGCTATGTCCGAAAATTATAAAACCGGGTAGTTTGAACCCGAATATTATTCTCCGCCCGGAATCGAGAATGACGTTATTTAATTAATCCTAGGTAATCAAAATAACTACAAAATATTAATGAAACTATTTTTTTATTATTTTCGTTTTTATAAAAAGATAAAAATATAAAGTACTATTTTTGTATTTTTCAAGTTTAAAATAGCTACGAAACATTAATAAAACTATATTTTTTTGTTATTTTTTATCTTAAGGTAGAAATAAAGTAAAAGAGTCAAATTTAACTAAAAATAGCTATATTAAAACTAAACTAAATATTTTATGCTAAAAATATAGAAAATCTCGGGGAGGGTCAAAAATCACGTGTTTACACATGTGCATTTTCCCTTTACCCCCCTTCACGTGAACCCCCTCTTTATTTTGTTTTTTTTTTTATTTTATTTCTTTCTCTTTTCAAATTTTAATCATTCTCCCATCCCTCCCCCTTAGTGTAGTGTCGGGTTATTACGGGCTATGTCCGAAAATTATAAAACCGGGTAGTTTGAACCCGAATATTATTCTTTGTCCGGAACCGAGAATGAGAACACGGTGTTATTAATTAATCACTACGTAAGCAAAATAACCGTAAGACTAATAATTAAAACAAAAATTATTTTTTATATTTTTCAAAATTAAAGTAACTACAAAATGTTAATGAAACTATATATATATTTTTTTTTATTATTTTCGTTTTTATAAAAAGATAAAAATATAAAGTACTATTTTTTGTATTTTTCAAGTTTAAAAATGACTACGAAACATTAATAAAACCATATTTTTGTTATTTTTCATTTTGAGGAAAAAATAAAGTAAAAGAGTCAAATTTAGCTAAAATAGCTATATTAAAACTAAACTAAATATTTTACGCCAAAAATATAGAAAATCTCGGGGAGGGTCAAAAATCACGTGTTTACAGCGCGTATGCGGTGGTGAAGGGTGAAGGCTGGGATGCAGAAGCGATCGGATCACCGCAGAAGCGAGACCGCACCTGTAGAAGAAGGAGCGCAGAAATGGAAATGGGATGGGAGCCTGTGACGACCCGGCCCGTCGTCACGGTAATTACCACCCCGTTATGTTGTAAATACATGTTTTATGATTTTATATCAATGTTAAAGTCTATCGGGTGAGTTAGGAGTGAATTGGATTGAAAATGAGGCATATAGCCTTTGTGAAAGAAACTTGAATAAGGAAAGTCAACCCGGAGTTGACTATTTGGTTAGAGGGCTCGGAATCGGATTCGATGATTCGGTTAGTTCCGGAAGGTGATTTGTGACTTAGGGGAGCGATCGGAATTGAATTTGGAGACCCGGTGTAGAAATAGGCTTGAATTGGCTAAGGTTGAATTTTGGCGAAATCCGAACGGTAGGTGAGATTTTGATCCGCGAGTCGGAATGGAATTCCGACAGTTGCAATAGCTCCGTTAGGTGATTTTGGATGTGCCTGCAAAATTTCAGGTCATTCGGACGTCGTTTGGTCGGGTTTTTGATTGAATGTGTAATTTGGAATGTTTTAAGGAATTTAGGCTTGAATTCGATGCGAATTATGGGTTTTGATGTTGTTAGACGTGTTTTGAGGATTGGAGCAAGTTCGAATGAGGTATTAAGATGTGTTGGTATGTTTGGATGAGGTCCGGAGGGCCTCGGGGTATTTTCGGATGGTTAAACGGGAGAAAATTTTGGAAAAATTGCAGGTTGGGATCCTGCTTCTGTTGTTTCCGCTCCTGCGGAATTTTGGACGCAGGAGCGTGTCCGCAGAAGCGGACGAGATGCGCAAGAGCGGCTGGTTACGCAGAAGCGGAAGCCATTCCGCTGAAGCGGGGTCGCTGGTGCGAGCCAGTGATCGCAGAAGCGGACGGGGAGAAATTGGGCAAGGTCCGCAGAAGCGGACATTTTTCCGTTTGGGCGAGACCGCAGAAGCGGTCAGTGGTGCGCAGAGGCGGACGTGTCCGCAGAAGCGGAAGCTTCTTCGCAGAAGCGGGTCCGCTTAAGCGGCCCTTTGTTCGCAGAAGCGGAAATGGCCGGCTAGGCCTGGAACCGCTGAAGCGACCCTTTGGTCGCGGATACGGGAGCGTAGAAGCGGAAAATGTTCCGCAGAAGCGAAAATCGCTGTAAGTAAGTGTATCAGAAGTTAGAAAAATTTCAGAACATTTAACACATTTTGGGTCTCGGCTTTAGAGGCGATTTGGGCGATTTTGAAGAGAAATTCAAGGGAAATCATCAGGTAATCATCTATGGACTTAAACTATGATTAGTATTGGTAATATTATGCAATTATATCATGAAAATGGAGGAATTTGGGGTAATTTATGGAGGATTTAGCCCTAGATTTGAACTTTAGAAAATCAAGGTTTTGAATGGGCAAATGGAGTCCGATTTT
Organism: Nicotiana noctiflora; assembly: GCA_032618575.1. Taxonomy (NCBI): domain Eukaryota; kingdom Viridiplantae; phylum Streptophyta; class Magnoliopsida; order Solanales; family Solanaceae; genus Nicotiana; species Nicotiana noctiflora. The sequence goes on from JASVEL010008833.1 coordinate 70,837, forward strand.
GGTAAAATTGATATGCTTAGACTCGTATTGAGATGAGGGTTCCGAATATGTGACTTTCGTGATTTTTCGACAAGCGTACCGAAAGTCGGGTTTTGACAACTTTGGGAATTTTGATGTAAATTGGGTTATATTGATTGGGTGTCGTCCCATTTGCCTAATTTGTTGTGTTTCTACTGTATTTGATCAGATTCTACACGTGCGGAGCTTGATTCTCGTGGCAAGGGCATTGCGGAGTAGTCGTCGCGCTGTATTGAGGTGAGTAATAGATGTGGGTGATGACCAGCGGGTTCGAAACCCCGGTATACCACTTTGTGACGCTGTATAGCGGCGAGACACGCACACTCTCGAGAGTGCGGGGTCGATCATGAACTGGAGACTACATATTAGTCCAACCTGTTGATACTGTATTATTGGCTATTCTAGAGCCGTCGAACCTCCTTCTCGGATGGTTGCATATATATATATATTGTAACAACGGCCACTCTTGAGCCGTTGAACCCCCTTCTTGGGCGGTTGATTATACATGTGGGCCGTGAGCCAGTTATTGGATCCCGCGAGGATCGTTATCATGGTCTTATCATATAGACATGCTAGTTTACTACTAGTCCGCGGCTATTTTTGTTATTATGCTAATTCCAATCTCTGGAACTTGATATTACTATTTTCCAACTGAAAAATGATAAAAGAGTTTTCAAAAACTACTTTTGAGCTTGCGAGGCTGTATCTGCATATTAGCCGACTAGTAGTGGATCGGGCTGCGCGCCGCAGCGAGATATATGTTGGATCGGACTGCACGCCGCAGGAATATCTCTATGAGATGTGCTTGGGCTGTAGGAGCCCCTCCGGAGTCTGAACCCCCACGGTGAGCACGGGTACCCAAAATTGGAGTCGGGCTACACGCCGTAGCGGTCATATCATGCATTGCATTGCATTTAGCTACATCCGCTAGCTGTTATGCTATTTATTGGTATTTGTTGGAACAGGTACAATGAAGATTGATTCTATGACAGGGTAGCTGATTATAGCTTTACATAGTGCTTTATTGCGGATTTCTTATCTGCGCTGTCTTACCCTTGTTTATTACCACTGAGTCTGGCAGTACTCATTTTACTCCCTGCACCTTGTGTGCAGATCCAGGTACCTCTCAGCAGTGATCCAGTAGTTGTGCGAGGCGACGTTTGTGGATATTCGAGGTAGCTGCAGAGTCCGCATGACCCGACATTCCTTCCTATTGTCTTTTGATTTTGTATTGACATTTCTTTCCGCACTTGGTATCTTGTAAACCTTTATACACTCATGTTCGGTAGAGGCTCATGACTCTTGACCCTTGGTCTATGGGAGTTGATGTATTATGGGACTTGGTTCCCCGTTTTCGTTACATGTATCGCTGTTATTTCGTGAATTAATTTGCTTAAATGGGTTAAAGAGAGCTTCTAGCTCCGTGGTTGATATGGATTGGTCAGGCTGGCTTAGCAATGTGCTGGGCACCATCACGACCGGATTTGGGGTCGTGACAGAGCCCCGGACCGAAGAAACAACGTTTGGTCCGCAACTGCGGGACCACATAAGCGGCCAAGTGACCGCAGGTGCGAAAGGACTGGGGTAGTGAACTCTCTTTAAAAATCGAGGTTTGGCTCATTTTCACCTATTTTCACTTCAGGTTGGGCGATTTTGGAGCTTTTGGAAGAGAGATTTTCTTCATCTATGTCAAGGGTAAGTTGTTTCTACTCATTATACGTTAAATACATGATTTTGTTTCAGATTTGAGCATGAAAAAATTGGTAGAAACTTGGGGTTTGAGGGAAAACCTAGAAAATGAATATTTGAGATTTTGACCACAATTTTGGGTATGAAATTGAGTATAAATTATATATTTGAGTTCGTGAGGTAAACTTAATCTTCAAAAAATTTTGAAATCCGAGCACGTGGCCCAAGGGCATTTTTGTTAACTTTTCGATCGGGGTTAGGAATTATTATAAATTCGATTAATATGAGTATTTTGTCGTATATTAATAGATTTGCATAATTATTGGCTTGTTTTGGAGCATTTAGTATCGATTCGAGTCTTCGGAAGGGCGCGAAATGCCGGTTACGGATCTCCGGAGTGCGGTGAGTCTGCTTTCCAACCTTGTAAGAGGTATAGGTGAAATAATTACTTATGTGCTCCTATTTATGGGGGCTACATATGCACGAGGTGACGAGAGTCCGTGCGTAGCTACTGTTATAGTTAAGTTCGGGTAGTCTAGGACCCAAAAGCATGCTATACCTGGAATATTGGTAATTTTATTGACAACTGAATTGCTTAAATCCTATTAAATTGGTAAATAAATTTGTATAAGGATTAAACTTTATTTTTTTATATCAATAAAAGAGAATTGGCATTTGGATAAATGTTTTCCCAGTAAATTCTTAATTGGCTGTTTGAATTTGTGTATCTATGTGTGCCCGCTTCGTATGTATGATTCGTGAGCGGGGTATTTGTTTATTTATGTTGATTGCGTCGCATGTATGATTCACGAGCAGGGTAATATATGCATCTATGATAAAATAAATCGAGATTCCATGAATCTAATGCTCACAATGCACCTTATGATATATAATCATTGTTCCAACTCTCACAATACCACAACGACAAAAGAGATGTGAATAATTCATAACTAACTGCCAAGCCGACAAACCGCTAAACCTATAGTCCTGACAAGAATCCTTACCTTATTTTGAACCAAATAATGGTATTTTCTCCTCAGTATACTTGATATAATCCTATCGCACTGATCCCAGATCCAATAACCTTGTCTCACCCAATACAAACTGCTCAGGCAACAAGTCACCCCAGTCATGACCAAAAGTCTCATAAGCTGCCATAATGTGCCAATAAGCTGCCAATTCGAACATGATGAATAAGAGAAACAAACTATAAAAAGGAAATCCAATTACCCTGCTCGCGAATTATACATGAGATGTAGTCAATATAATTAAATAAATACCCCGCTCGTGAATCATACATGCGACGCGGGCACACAACAAATAGGAGTTCTCCTCAAGAGAACATGAAACAAAATGCATAAAAACAGATATAGGGAACTATACTTGACCTCACATTATTGCGGCATGCTACCCGATCCAAAGAAAATACCCATGGCAGCGTACCGGTTCACACATAAAATTCACATAAGGAGGTAGACACCGAGATAGATTGCTCATTACAACAAGATATCGAATACTTATTACAAGTACGCTAAGTGCATAATACCATTCCTAGGGATACATATTACGTCATAGGCTATAAAACTCAAGCACAACTGAGGTACAATATATGATCTGAATCTCGAGAGCCATCCTGCTCATGTAGCATCATCTCTACGCGGAACCTCAACACATAAGAAATTCACCAAACTGTCCCACAACTCATATGGTGTAATATATCATTCACATGAAATAGCTGACGATGAAATAGTACCCCTACTCTTTCATAAGGAGTGCATCGCTGAGATGAACATATCTGGCCCGATATAGAGCCCATATTCACATTTAAAATACCTAAAGCTAATTTCGATCGCACTGAACTAGGATAATAACCATACAAGGGTCCATAATCACCCCCGACTTACTCATAACACACAAGAACAACCATCATAACCGGAGTAATCCTCCACAGTCCATAACCTAATAAATCGAGTGCTTTCTAGGCACCGATTCTCAATTTAAGGACATCATCACAATCTCCATACTTGGTTTAACTCTTCAATCAATCAAATGTCTACATGCTATACTTATATAACCCTCCTATGAGAACGCTCCCGCAACCTTCCATAATAGATAACGGGTATGCACATCCAAACTATCGGTCGTACTAACGCTAAAAAGAGATCAGGGATCCTTAACCAGGATGCAAAGCCTTTTCACCAAACACCGATCTCAGGTGACGCTCAAGATAATACTAGCTTACTTTAAACATCGAAACTCCTTTCATGCTCATCCGATATCGTGACATCCTTGCCAATGCCTAACTGCAACCTTGATCCTCACTTCAAATTCCATACCACTTACTGCACCCAACATGCCAATATACGATAAAACACTATTTGTATCATAACTCATGCACCCAACATGCCAATATACGATAGAACACTATTTTTATCATAACTCCGGAACCACTAATAGAATAACACTCCATCATATAAAAACTTTTCACTTATGTCACTTCAGGAGAACCATAGCAACACACAGGTGAATTCTCATAACCGTAGAATATGCAAATCTCTAAGTAGTGGTCTAAGCCACCATATCCCTTTCGAGATCCGCCTACACGTAACAGGCTATAACGATAGACAACTTCTAAATAACATCAATTACGGCAGCCGACAATCCTCACATGTACCGTTACATATCAGTTGTATAATTTGCTAGGAACTACTGCCAATATGCCAATTCAACTACGGCTAACCATTCTATCTTCTTCCAGTTTATCCCTGATTGCCTTAGAAATAATAACTCTATTCAACGCATAACACACTCCATCCGCACTCATCCCGAGTGACCGTAAATCACGAGACCATGCTGTCTTAAATCCCATGAACCATTTCATACTTCCCAATTGCTACACTGCAGGTCAAAATATCATAGAACATTCTGGGCACCTTCTCATAAGCTGCTACAAAGCTTGATTCTTAACTATACCTATAGGATCAAAATTATTAGGCTCAAAATTGTTGTAGACTCTACTGCCTCCATTTTGTTTATTATTTCATGTGTAAAAAGCCCCTAATGACCTTAGCTCTTTTAGGCCACACACTTCCACACATCTTCGGAAGTTTATTGTTTCCCCTACTGATACTTTACTGCATTTTCTTCCTCATATTGAGAACACAATTAAAAACTCTCATTACAGCCCAAACACCATTTGCTTGTGAATCTATCTGTTGTAATTCTTCCCATAGTTTCCTTCTTGTTACTTAATCATTAAAACCATATACTATTGTAATGCTAAAATAGTATCCTGCCCCACGATGCTTGACCTCACTATGAATTAGTTACAGCCATATCCTTCCTCTTGGATGTCTACCTAAATTTGTAGTGAACGACCCTTGACAAAGATTGAGATATGCTTTCTGAGCTTTCGCTCTCTTAATCTTTATTTTCCAGAAGTCCAAACAATCCCATCCTTAGATTATGCGTAAACAGATTGATTTCTCTCTGCTTGTCTAGTTTGTTTAGACCTTTGGCATTCCAGAACCCAATCTTATCCATTGGGTTTGGGGTATTCCCCACCGTTTCCATGTCTCGGTCCACCCATAGCTTCACCTCCATCAGGATTTAGAGGTTTAACTATTCCATGTTTAATGCTTTTCTAAGTTGCTAAGGCAACAAAAGAGTTCCATGTATTGATTTGTGGTTGTTTAATAACCACTCCCCTATTTGCATAACCTCTTCTATGGTAGTAATTTTCTTTACTAGGTATCACCATCAGTTATTTCCCTTCCTTGTGCTTGATTGTCTTTTTGACATTTGCTTTCTTATTCATCTCTTTATTGCTTTGTTCTTGATCACATGTGCTTGTCTTTTCTATCCCAGTTCCCACTTCTTCTTGTCGTGTTGGTTTCTTGTTATTGTTATCTTCTCTAATGTTCTTCTTACATTCTTTCCATTCATGCCCAAAGTTTTTGCATTTGGGACATAATGTTGTCTTCCACTCAAATTTAATTTCTTGCTCCAAAATTTTCCCAAGCTCGTTTTCAAACATAATTGTCTCTAGAAATACCTTATTGAGGGGTACCTCCACCAAAACTCTAGAAAATGTCATTCGTTCCTTCATCTGGTAGCTCTGTCTGTTTTCAACTAGCCCTGCAATCTTTGCCAGTGCTTGTTTCCCCCAGTACCTGAAATTTATCCCCGAAAGTCTGATCCATACTGGTATACTATCCATAGCATCTTTTTTCAGCTCTATGTCCGGTTGCCAAGGTTTGATTCTCACAGGCTTTCTATCAAACATCTGGACTTCATCATTTATCACTTTAGTGCGACTTTCAATTGTGTGGAATCTTACCAGAAATACACCTCTATGCACTTGTGCTACCTTATCAATTCCCAATCCCCCCCAGATTCTTTTGAAATATCCTTCAATGAATGTTTGTGGTGGATTTGATCCCGATACATAGCATACAACCCCTATTTTCCAGTACTCTACTTCCTCTTGTATATCATCCAATGTTATTTTCACATTATTGTTTATAGAAGTTTCCCGTGTCAAATCCTCTCCTTCGTTCGCTGGGATATTGCTTAAAATTTTGCTTCATGATGTTCTAGTTTCTAGGGCTTTGTTCTTCTCCGTTTCATTGAGTACTTCTTCTTCCTCCGCCACCATATCTGCCATGAAGGTGTGCTTGCCTCACTTCTCTCTTCTGTAATGGTGTTCTGCTGCTTCACTGGTGTCTTCAATGGCGTCATAATTTCCAATACATGAGTCAAAGCTAGTGGTATAATCCCGTGAATTGCATCTAAATTATTCATTTTCTTCGCATCTTCTGTCCGAGGAATACCTTTTCCTCCTTGATTATTTCTTGGATTCGTCCCTTGTGTGCTTTTACCTCTCGCTCCAGTCTTCGATTTCTACCCATATTCATCGTGTGCTGAGAGAAAATTTCATTCAAGAAAGAGGGTTTTAGTGATTTCTTGCATTCCCAAATTCAAACTATTTGATAAAAAATATGTAGTCATGCTAATGCGAGATTAATATCCTCAAATAAACTATGTAACATGACAGCGTATCTAAGTTATATAAAAACAATATATGTAAGCTTGAGAAGGATCATCATAATTAGAGTTATTTGATGTTAAATAACTTTATTTTGGATTGAATCAATTTAATTTCCTTTACTTCCTTTAGTAAAATGCATCTTTATTTATCTTTGAAGAAAACAATGTTGTTTTTCCTTCTTCGGTTTGTAGATTGTGTATGAAAGTATCCAGTATTTGCATCACCATCATTTAGCCAATTTATCCTAGATCGAAGTTTACAATAGTCCTCCTCTATTTTAAGAATAAAGTCATAATCATTTATGAGAGTAATTTCTAGGTTCCTAAGAAATTGACTATATTGGTAATTAGGCGAGTTTTGTATTCCTGTTATACATTTTAAAAGGTTTTATTTTTCAAAAGTATTCCCAAACATCTCCTTCTTCCATTACGATACATCTTTTGGAATTGCACCGTACCTTCTAAAATATCCTTATTTTTTCAACTTTGTAAAACTAATCTTGAAAAATCTGGATGAGAGCACAAATATGTTTCCATTCTAAAAAGTCTAGAATTATTGTTATTAAGCTTGTTATTAATATTAACAAGTATGGGATTATGGTCAGAGTGTAACTTAGGGAGATGGGTGACAGTGACTTTGTTAAACTCGTGTAACTATTTGTCATTAGTATATACCCTATCTAATCTTTTCATAATTAGGCCCCTATTTTTCCTATGGTGATTGGACCAAGTACATTTACAACCCTTATAACCAAGGTCCATTAGGTGGCAGTGTTCAAAATAGTCCGAGAGTGATTTAGCTCTTTTTTGATTATTAAAATCACCCGTTACTAGCCATGGTCCCTTATACTTATCATATATATTTAAAATCTTCCCATAATAACAATCTATTATAAGTGTTGTTACTAGCATAAACAATAGAAAAAAGCCAAGTAAGGTTTTTAGGTTTTACCTCTATCATTGCATGGATGGGTTGGCCATGTCTTGTGAAGTTGTACACTTTCAGTATAGCCGTGTTCCAAAGGAGCACCACTCCACCAGAATTTTCATCTGCTGGGACCTCTACCATTTCATTAAAGTTGTAACCCTCCAAGATGGAAATATGGCTATCCATTTTTATCACGACCCAAATTATATACCCGGTTGTAATGGCGCCTCTCGTGAAGACAAGGCCAGCCAACAACCCCAAATCCTCTTTATAAATAGCTATTAAGCATAATGAATAGAAATACTAATTATTGGCATTAACTGTTAATTTCATACCAATACAACCTCACCGGGGTGTCACAAGTCACGAGCATCTAATAAGTAGGGACTCTACTAATGGGCCAACATAGTACATATAATTACAAGATAAATCTGAAATTTCAAGGATAGAAGCAGTGCCATGAACGTTGGCGGTCACCTTTCTCAACTACCACAATAAGGCCTTCAGTCCTGCTAATAACCCGTTACCGGGTGAACAAAACATGCAACTGCATGCAAGGTGTAGGGAGTAAAGTGACTACTTCCAACTCAGTGGTAATAAGAGAGAATAACATCTGAGCGATAAGAAAACACGTATGGGCACACCAAAATGCTATAAAAGACATTTGAGAAAAATCGTGATATTGTGAAAATCCTTTAGAAAATCTGAAGATCAGTTAAAAATCTCTTTCGCAAAAATCACTTTTTCAAAAATCCCTTTTTCTTTTTCAACAGCCTTGCATATGAATGCTATATCAGATAGAGTAAATCGGCTCATAAATCAGCCCCTTAGGCACAACACTCCTTAACATATAATACCAGGATATCTGGTCAACAAGGCAAATAACAATATGTATGCCAATAATATATGAGTGCTAATGTCATGCCACGTAGTACAAATAGGAGTAAATGCATGAATGCAATGCGATGCATATGACCGCTGTGATGCACAACTTGGTCTATTTGGGTACCCGCGCCCATTGTGGGGTTTCAGACTCCGGGGGGGGCTCCTATAGCCCAAGCGCAATATCAATATCACACCGCTGCGGCGTGCAACCCGATCTATGCATGTATATGTATATGCTCATATAACACTCCAGGCCTGAAAGCCTCCTTACATCACTCCTCATGCCCTCACATATGGCCCTCGGCCTTAATCAGTCCAAAAATAGTCAAAAAGCCTCTCGGGCATCAGTAAAACAATAATACTCAGCTCAACAATAGTTCAAATATCAGTTAAACTCCAAGTTTGAGTAAAATATAGCTGAGTTCATAGAACAATGTAAATCACACGGACTAAGTTTAAATAATTTTTCAAATAGTGAGGAAAACAGTGACGGCAGTTCATAAAGAGTTCAAATAATCGGCAATAAGCCCCAAGTATGGCAATGAGCCCAAGTCATAATGATAACAACAATACAATTTCAAAGGCGCGGTAAAACCAACAACCGGGATGGACCAAGTCACGATCCCCTTTGGTGCTCTACCTCACGCTCAGGTCCAACATGCAAGTCAGCACAATATAGCACTAAGATGTACAAATCAGGGGTTTCAAATCCTCAGGATATTATTCCCAAGTATTACTTGTAAACACGTGATTTTTGACCCTCCCCGAGATTTTCTATATTTCTAGCGTAAAATATTTAGTTTAGTTTTAATATAGCTATTTTAGTTAAATTTGACTCTTTTACTTTATTTTTACCTCAAAATGAAAAAATAACAAAAATATAGTTTTATTAATGTTTCGTAGTCATTTTAAACTTGAAAAATGCAAAAATAGTACTTTATATTTTTATCTTTTTATTAAAAACGAAAATTACAAAAATAATTTTTATTAATATTTTGTAGTCATTTTAAACTTGAAAAATTTAAAAAATAGTTTTATTTTAATTATGAGTATTATAGTTATTTTGATTACCTAGGATTAATTAAATAACACCATTCTCGGTTCCGGGCGAAGAATAATATTTGGGTTCAAACTACCCGGTTTTATAATTTTCGGACATAGCCCGTAATAACCCGACACTACACTAAGGGGGAGGGATGGGAGAATGATTAAAAATAAAAAGAGAATAAAAAACAAAAAAAAAAGAAAAGACAAAAAAAAGGACACGGACAGAATATTATGGGAGGGGATGGGCATCAACATTTTTAAAAATAAAGGTGGGACTGTTCATGGGTTTTGGATTTTAAAAAGGAGAGAAAGAGTCCTTGAGGGGGGAGGGCTACTTGTCGTTGAAACTCAGTTCAAAAATGGGAGAAAAAATGACCAGCCATGAGAACACAAGGCATGCAGTGGTGACGGGCAGCAATTGAGGACACCCCCTCCCCCTCACGTCTTCGTCTCCTTCGAACCACCATAACCCCTGAAACTTCATCTTCCTCACCGTACAAAACAGAAAAGCAACGGGAGGCTCTATTCAGCCTTGAACACTCGCAACCCGCGGCCACGACCAAGGAACAGAACCAGCCGCAACTCTCATTTCCAAGCAGCGCCGCGCCTCTCTTCTCCTTGACCACACGGCCATGAACGACCACCACTAACGCCAGCAACAGCCAACTCCTCACTGTCGCAAACAACCAGTCATACCCAGCGAAATCTTCATCCATTTTTGAACAAAACGAAAGCAGAAACATAAGCTTCGGACGGAAGAAAAGAGACGACTATCATCTTCTTCATTGAGCAAAATAACAAAAAAAAAAAACACCTACTGCCTTAGCGTCGAACCAGCCAGCCATCCTACGACCATCGTCTTCTCTCACGACCCATTACCATCGGCCGCCAGTTGCTCCAACGAACCAGACGCCATCCTAGCTCGCTCGCCCTTTTCTTCAGTGGCTTCATCTTTGAAGATTTTGTCAATCGCCATTTGAAAGAAAATGGAGATGTGAAGCTGAAACCCAAAAGCTGAACCTTAACAACTATCTGAAATAATAATGTCGTCGACTGTGGCGGCGCCGGAAAAGCTACTGGCGCAAGCTACGTCGAGGTCGTTATCCAATGGTTTCCGGTTCGGGTACTGTCCGTAGGTTGCCGTTCGAGGTCTCCGTCAATGGGTATCGTGTTTGAGTTCAAAGTCGCCTCATGAGTAATGTGCTGATCCATTTTTAAGGTTCGGTCCCTCGGTTTCTCATACTCTGTTTTGCTTAAGTTTGCTTTATGTAAATTTGTTATTTTCCGATGTATGAACTCAGTAATCTCCTTCAGTGTCATGATCATTGTCAACTCGGATTTCTTAGTTTTGAAATACTGTAGCCATCATGATTTTATGAAGAATGTTATATTTGGTCCTACAACCTTTAATAATTTTTATCATGATATTGCGTGTGTCTTATTTTGCATACTGATTTGTCTTTGCTTTTGTTTATTTGGTCTCATTTTGTTTGTTTCTTTGCTTTTGTATTGTTGTGGTATAGCCACGACTCCTCATGAAGGTATATGTAAAAACATTTAGATTTCGAGATGTGCCGTTTCTTAGCGAATTTCCTGGCCTTCTCAAAAATGTAAATAAGTAATCGCTCTAGGCGCGTATTTTAATAATTTTACCTTCTTAAATACGGGCGTGCATTTCATGCGGCCCAAATCCAAATCCCAAAATGTTGAATAAGAATGTGTCGAGGATCCGGGTGCATTTCATGTGACGTGATTCGAAACATATTTTTAGGCAACATTCTCTTTCGTAAATAATAATAATAATAAAAGCGGTAAAGGGATATTAATTTGCATTAAGTATATAACTGTAAAAATCAGATAAATAAGCCGAATATGACAGTTAAGCGACCGTGCTAGAACCACGGAACTCGGGAATGCCTAACAACTTCTCCCGGGTTAACAGAATTCCTTATCCGGATTTCTGGTTCGCGGACCGTTAAATAGAGTCAAACCTTTCCTCAATTCGGGTTTCAAACCGGTGACTTGGGACACCATAAATCTCCCAAGTGGCGACTCCGAATCTCTCAATAAATGAATCCCGTTTTGGTTGTCCTTTAATTGGAAAAACTCTCTTTTATACTTTGCACCCTCGCGGGTGCGGGAAAAAAAGGAGGTGTGACAGCTCTGGCGACTCCACTGGGGATTATAACCCAGAACCACTGGTTCAGGGTTTAAGAATTCGAGCTTGGAATAATTGTTGTATTTGGCTTATTTATTATCTGATTTTATTATATGTTTGTATTAATGTGCAAAATGATATTTTTATCGCTTTGATATTTTTTTGAACTGTACATATAAATTGTGCCGAAACCAATCTTCTCTCTGAGTCTTCTAAATCATGAAGAAGGGTGCACTTCGTGTGACTTCTTTTCTGTATAGTGTCTAATTCCCACCTTAGAACGAGGTTTGGATAAGTTGCAAAACCGGTGAAGCTTCTGTATTCCCGGGTTGCTGCCTCCTCCTCGGCTCGAGTTGTCCGCTCGGGTAAGCCAGGTCTAGAACAATAAACCCAAGTTTTTAAACCTAGAATAACAAAGCTTCATGCCGGATCCCTAGTAGGAACGTTTATTTGCATCATGTTGCATTTGACTTAGAGGACTCAACACAGGGGTTGGGTCCGTCTAGGACAGGTGACCTGAAATGAAAAGACCATCCCGCTGCATCCTGTTTGTTTTACGCATATATTTGCTTCAGACTTGCAGGCTAACCGTTTTTTTTATATTGAGGAAAATGAAAAAAAAATAGTCTCAAAATAGTTGGTTTTTTTACTTACTTAAAAAGAAAAAAAAACGTTTGTTGTAAAATAAAAAATGTGTGATGAAAAAAAAAAATAGTTTCAAAATAGTTTGTTTTTTTTTACTTAAAAAGAAAAAAAAACGTTTGTTGTTTATGTGATTTCAAAATAGTTTGTTTTTTTTTTTACTTTAAAAAAAAATTTTTTTTTAAAAAAAAAAAATTAAAATTAAAAAAAAATGTGTGAAAAAAAAATAATAATATATAGTTTGTTTTATTTACAGATGTAGTTTGTTTTTATTTGACCGAACTACGCAAGTTTGATTCTCGCCATTAGGTGGGATACGTAGGCAACCCTCATCGGGTCCAACCACCCCTTTAAAAAAAATCAAAAAAAATGTGTGTGTTTAATTTTGTCAATAAATCGAAGTGACGCTGTTTTTGAAAATAGCCGAATGTTCCGAAAGGACACCGGAAGGCTATTTTTTGCAAAAATAGCCACTTTGAATCATCTTTAATAATTTGCGGGCACAACCTTGAAATATTCCTTGTGGAAATGTTGTAAGGCCATAGCCGCAAAATCAAGTCCGGGTTCACACCCTTTTTGCAAAAATAACCAAAAAATGTCAAAATTTTTATTTTGTTGTAAATAAGTCGGGTAATGCTATTCTTGCTTAAAATAAGCCGAATGTCCCTTAAAAGGACGTCGGAAGGCCGTTTTTGCAAAAATAGTCACTTTGAGTCATTTGTAAATAATTTTGGACACAGCCTGGAAATATTCCCTCGCGGAAATGCGAAAGGATGTATCTGCAAAAAATCAAGTTTTGAGTCATCACTCAACTTTACAAAAATAACCACTTTATCAAATAAACCATTACATGGCCGGAGTTTTGATAAAATAGCCACATTTTTGCATTTTAACTTCCTCAGTCTTGCGTTGGCCTGTGTCGGTGCTGAACGATGCCCCATAGGCCCCAGGATAATTTTTTTTTTTTTTTTTTTGAATTTGCATCTTCTTAAATAAAACTTTACAAAAACAGCCACTTTGTCTAAATAAGCCATTACATGGCCAATTTATGAAAAATAGTCTTGTGTTGGTTTATGGTGATGCCGAACGATGCCCCATGAGCCACAAGATAAAAAAAAAAATTCAAGTTTATCTTTCTTAAATAAATTTTGCAAAAATAGTCATTTTGTCAAATAAGCCATTATGTGGCCAATTTTGTAGAAATAGTCATAGTTGACACCAAAAATATTCTTTTTCTTGTAGAAATTTCCTACACAAGTTTGTAGTTGGAGTCGGCTTCTATAGTTTTCCTTCAAAAAAAAAAATTCAAAAAAAATCAAATAAACATTTCTTTATTTCTTGCATTAATTTGCAAGAACTACGCCCGGTCCGATTCATGCGGGGTCATGATACGTAGGCAATCTCCATAAGATTCGACCACAACTGTATATGTATATATATGAAAAAAAAAATAAAAAAATGAAAAAAAAAGAAAAAAAAAGAAAAAAAAAGAAAAAGAAAAAGAAGTAAGCAAAAAATATGGATAAGGACTGACTGAGTTCATTTCTACCATATTTTATTTTGAATTGTTGAGAATTGAGGTGGTTGGTTTGTGGTGAACCGGAAGCAGAAGGTCCAGGAAAACCTGATTATGATCCAAGATAGTGACACCAAGAATATCGCATAGAGTCCTTTACCTGCACGCCATGATGGACGCTTTGTGGGGATGTATTGACTAAAGCTGAAAATGTCGAAGCAAATAAGTGGCCTTGGTAATATTGATGCGAAGCTCAGTGGCCAAAATATCGTGCTTGGTAATCGGGAAGACTCTCCATTTCTTGGTCAACCAGAATGGAGTTTTTGGTGGCTTATTTTGTTGTCATTTCTGTCGTCCAGATTATTTCAGGGTTGTAATCAGGATATTGTCATGTAACTCAAACCCTTTCATCGTTCTATTTTGTCCAGTTTTCTATTGGTCGTAATACCTCATTTAGTATCGTGTAGGTTTGTTCCAAGGGTGTACCCCAGTTTATTGTGTTTGTTTTGTCGTATTAATTCATTTCTAGTTCGTCTAATGCAACTCTCTTGTTTGCCATTATTTCGAGTCATTTTTCTTTGATTTAAGTCTTTCTTCTTTATAGTCATTTTTGTCTGTCAACACTAGTGACATGACATGCACGCATAATTGTGGCCTAATCTTAAAAGTTAATCATGAAGGAATTGGAAGATAATCATGGCATTTTAAAAGAAATAATGATTTGAGATTATTTGGAACCCGAATCACGTGAAATTTGGGGCGGGTAAAATACAAAGAAAGCCTTAAGGGCAAAATGGCCATGCTGACATGGGGTTCGCTCGTGATACTGAAATGGAAGTGTCGTCCAGCAATACTTTAAAATGATGGATGAAAAAGGCGAATGGACGATATGGTTATCACTCCTAGCACAACCAAAAGGTGTCCCGAATGTGTTGTTTGTACTTGGCATGTTTTGAAGATTGGAATGACGAAGGCATTTTGTTCTGCTACCCAAACACTTTATCCTTCGTTAACCCTTTGAGCCTTATTTTAAATTCTTTCATACCCCTCCTTCGGAGTTAGTTGCAAAGCAAGAGAAGAAAGGGATAAAGAAAAAAAAGTAAAGAAAAAGAAAACAACAAAAAGAGATAAAGAAAATAAAAAGAAAAATGTGTGAAAAAAAAGAGAAACTTGAAAAAAGGAATTGGGAACTACGTTTGACCTGATTCCTTAAAGAGGATACGTAGGCGCTTCACAGCTCGGTCATAGTGTAAATAAAGAAATAAAATCCCCAAGTAAAAAACTCGGGCAAAGAAAAATTGTGTTGATTATAAATAAATTTAGGTCCGAAGGTTGTAAATTTTGAACCCAAAATTAATTTTGTTTTGAGCTTTCAATACCCTTTCTTTCTAGCCCTATCCAAATCCCACATTACGGTCCAAAGAAAGACCTTCTGATCAGTCTTCAAAAGATGCCACTTCAAGTGAGTGAGAGAGTCCTATCAGAATATAACACTCTGATTCACGGCAGAAAAGACTCTGATTCCCAGCATAAAGGAAACACGAGAGAGTCTTAGCAATGACACCCCAATACCCAGCTAAAAGTGATACAAATGAGAGAGTCTTACCGGTGAAAACCTTCACAGTCACCATAAGGCGACGAAAGCTGAGAGAAAATCAAAATGAGAGAGGCTGGAAAGTGAAAACCCTTCGGGCACTACAAGTCGAATAAAGGTGATAATCAGATGGAAATCACGAGACAGAAATCGTGAAAGGAAATTAACGACGGAGGATAGGCTATATGTGCATGTCATGACCAGTAGAGTTGGTATCCGCGTTTGATAAGTTTTTTTTTAGTTGTTTCTGGTTAGAGAGTCAGTCCTCCCTTGTCTTCTATTTGTTGTTTCTTTTTATCTTTCTCCTTTTGTCAAAATTCTCCATCAAAGTCAGTCTAGTCAAAACATAGTGAGAAATGACTTCAAAACTTGCCACCAACTTTCCAATTATTATGCAAAGCAAGGAAATGCCATTGACGGCAGAGAAGTAGGGTGCAAAGAAGATTATTAAACTGGGGCAGAAAATTTTCTTTTCAGTTTGAAAATTTTCTGGAAGTCAATCCCCACTTGGGGAAGAAGGAAAGTCTTAAGAGAAATGGTCTTCGAACCAGTGTCATCCTCAACAACCTTCAAGAAGAGTGAAACACCAAATTTTGAGGAAATGAAAATCCACCAACAATGTTATCTACAACAAGTTCCGAGGTGGTCGGACAACACAGAGTGGTAAAGGAAGAAAGGAAATCCCATCTTCAACAAAATAACCCCCAACAAGTTGAGAACGGGGAAGGGATAAATGGAAAAACCCATCCCCAACAAGAATATCATCTCCGGCAAATGAAATCATTCCCCAACAAGTTTTGGGAACCCCGAGCGAGGGAAAGGAGAAAAGGAAAAAACCACCACATGAGCGGCACAACCGCTCACAATGTTTTGAACTAACAAATTTTCTTTGATTTGAAACAGGGAAAGAAAGTGCTATTGATAGCGGAAAGTCATGCCACAAGGAAGAACACCAATACTGGGGCAGAAAATTTTCTGCCGTTGTTGAAAATTTTCTCGGAGAAACGAGGAAGGCAATTCAAGATGACATGTCAGGTTTGTCCACCTTCAAATAGGATGTTTCAGGTTTGTCCACCTTCGAACAGGACGTCTCAGGTTTGTTCACTTTCATACATGGATACAATGGGAGTATTCGCCCTCGAATAGGATACAATGGGAGTATTCGCCCTCGAATAGGATACAATGGGAGTATTCGCCCTCGAATAGGATACAATGGGAGTATTCGCCCTCGAATAGGATACAATGGGAGTATTCGCCCTCGAATAGGATACAACGGGAGTATTCGCCCTCGAATAGGATACAACGGGAGTATTCGCCCTCGAATAGGATACAATGGGAGTATTCGCCCTCGAATAGGATACAATGGGAGTATTCGCCCTCGAATAGGATACAATGGGAGTATTCGCCCTCGAATAGGATACAATGGGAGTATTCGCCCTCGAATAGGATACAACGGGAGTATTCGCCCTCGAATAGGATACAATGGGAGTATTCGCCCTCGAATAGGATACAATGGGAGTATTCGCCCTCGAATAGGATACAATGGGAGTATTCGCCCTCGAATAGGATACAATGGGAGTATTCGCCCTCGAATAGGATACAATGGGAGTATTCGCCCTCGAATAGGATACAATGGGAGTATTCGCCCTCGAATAGGATACAATGGGAGTATTCGCCCTCGAATAGGATACAATGGGAGTATTCGCCCTCGAATAGGATACAATGGGAGTATTCGCCCTCGAATAGGATACAATGGGAGTATTCGCCCTCGAATAGGATACAATGGGAGTATTCGCCCTCGAATAGGATACAATGGGAGTATTCGCCCTCGAATAGGATACAATGGGAGTATTCGCCCTCGAATAGGATACAATGGGAGTATTCGCCCTCGAATAGGATACAATGGGAGTATTCGCCCTCGAATAGGATACAATGGGAGTATTCGCCCTCGAATAGGATACAATGGGAGTATTCGCCCTCGAATAGGATACAATGGGAGTATTCGCCCTCGAATAGGATACAATGGGAGTATTCGCCCTCGAATAGAATACAATGGGAGTATTCGCCCTCGAATAGGATACAATGGGAGTATTCGCCCTCGAATAGGATACAATGGGAGTATTCGCCCTCGAATAGGATACCATGGGAGTATTCGCCCTCGAATAGAATACGATGGGACTATCCGCCCTCGAATAGGATATTTTATGTTTGTTTTATTTTACATTGTCCTTTGCATATTTCATAAATTATTGCCAGAATGCATTTTTTATTCAAAATTTGCTACTAAAAGCAGGCGCCTACCTGTATAACAAAAGGCAAGTCTTCAGTCTTTACATTGCAGGTCTTGAAACCAGTAACCCACCATAAAGCAGAGAGTTACAACAAGAGTTCCCAACGCAAATTCAAGCGCATGAGTCAAAGGAAATGAGGGAATGAAGGAAATTTTCCCAGCATCATTATCCTCAGCAGGTAAGTAAACAATTCCAAAGATAGCCTCAGGAGCCAGAAGAAAAAGTAATACGACCCAGGGGAAGGCAATTCCAAGACAGGATAATTCAGAAGAGAAGGTGGTCCGAGAGGCAATGCAGGAACAAGGAAATGGTACAAAAGGCAAAGGAAGGTAACCAAGATAGGATGAAATCAGTGAGTAGTAATTGAAGTCAGGGAGCCCGCCTGGAGAATGGAGTGGCGATTTAGTTTTGAAATTGTAGTTGAAGTCAGGGAGCCCGCCTGGAGAATGGAGTGGCGATTTAGTTTTGAAATTGTAGTTGAAGTCGGGGAGCCCGCCCTGGAGAATGGAGTGGCGATTTTAGTTTTGAAGTTATAGTTGAAATCAGGGAGCCCGCCCGGAGAATGGAGTGGCGATTTAGTTTTGAAATTGTAGTTGAAGTCGGGGAGCCCGCCCGGAGAATGGAGTGGCGATTTAGTTTTGAAATTGTAGTTGAAGTTAGGGAGCCCGCCTGGAGAATGGAGTGGCGATTTAGTTTTGAAGTTATAGTTGAAATCAGGGAGCCCGCCCGGAGAATGGAGTGGCGATTTAGTTTTGAAATTGTAGTTGAAGTCAGGGAGCCCGCCTGGAGAATGGAGTGGCGATTTTATTTTGAAGTAGTAGTTGAAGTCAGGGAGCCCGCCCGGAGAATGGAGTGGCGATTTTATTTTGAAGTTGTAGTTGAAGTTAGAGAGCCCGCCTGGAGAATAGAGTGGCGATTTTATTTTGAAGTAGTAATTGAAGTCAGGGAGCCCGCCCGGAGAATGGAGTGGCGATTTTATTTCGAAGTAGTAATTGAAGTCAGGGGAGCCCGCCCGGAGAATGGAGTGGCGATTTTATTTTGAAGTAGTAATTGAAGTCGGGGAGCCCGCCCGGAGAATGGAGTGGCGATTTTATTTTGAAGTAGTAATTGAAGTCGGGGAGCCCGCCCGGAGAATGGAGTGGCGATTTTATTTTAAAATTGTAGTTGAAGTCAGGGGAGCCCGCCCGGAGAATGGAGTGGCGATTTTATTTTGAAGTAGTAATTGAAGTCGGGGAGCCCGCCCGGAGAATGGAGTGGCGATTTAATTTTGAAGTTATAGTTGAAGTCGGGGAGCCCGCCCGGAGAATGGAGTGGCGATTTTATTTTGAAGTAGTAGTTGAAGTCAGGGGAGCCCGCCCGGAGAATGGAGTGGCGATTTAATTTTGAAGTTGTAATTGAAGTCGGGGAGCCCGCCCGAAGAATGGAGTGGCGATTTATTGTTGAAGTTGGTTGGGGAAAGCGGTAGAGTGTAACGGAAATCCCCAGCATGAATCGAAGGAAGGCAACAAGGATCAGAAAAGATAGATTCATACTTCGAAGGAGAATAGCTCGAAGATCACAAGTAACGGAATTCACTTCGGAGTGCAATGCAAGATAGCAACAAAAGAAGCTTGAAACCAGAATGCGAGTCAACAGTCCGAGGGGATCAACAGAAGTGAGTCACAATGAAAGGCATGAAGCCAATCCAAAATGCAGAAGTTGATGAAAGATGTGGCATGCTCAAGACATGGCCGAGGTCACAAGAACTGTATACCTGGTCTTGATTCGAAAAGCAGCACCTGCAACTAGCAAGTATCAAGGTTCAAATTTAGAGTCCGCATGAAGCACCAACCAATACTCAAGATCAAGCTTCAGAAGACTTATAGATAGGAATCTTGTAACTAGTAGCCGATAGGCTTAGTTAGTCTTTCTCATGTTTTGATTTTTGATGTAATAGCAGGACCACGGACCGGAACTTCGATGGGACGGAACCTCGACGGAACGACACCTCGACTGGCTCTCCACCTCGGTTACCCCTTCCTCACTCACTTTCGAACTACACGTGGCCCGATTCCTTTATAGCCAAGGATATGTAGGCAGCTCAGATACAAGGGCTCGGTCACATTCCTCTTCTCTTAGTTTAGTCCCTCCCAATAAGGGTCAGGTCAAAAACACTTGTCTAGTCGTTCTTTGTCTGAAAACTCTTTGTAGTTTCCATAACACTTGTAAACACGTGATTTTTGACCCTCCCCGAGATTTTCTATATTTCTAGCGTAAAATATTTAGTTTAGTTTTAATATAGCTATTTTAGTTAAATTTGACTCTTTTACTTTATTTTTACCTCAAAATGAAAAAATAACAAAAATATAGTTTTATTAATGTTTCGTAGTCATTTTAAACTTGAAAAATGCAAAAATAGTACTTTATATTTTTATCTTTTTATTAAAAACGAAAATTACAAAAATAATTTTTATTAATATTTTGTAGTCATTTTAAACTTGAAAAATTTAAAAAATAGTTTTATTTTAATTATGAGTATTATAGTTATTTTGATTACCTAGGATTAATTAAATAACACCATTCTCGGTTCCGGGCGAAGAATAATATTTGGGTTCAAACTACCCGGTTTTATAATTTTCGGACATAGCCCGTAATAACCCGACACTACACTAAGGGGAGGGATGGGAGAATGATTAAAAATAAAAAGAGAATAAAAAACAAAAAAAAGAAAAGACAAAAAAAAGGACACGGACAGAATATTATGGGAGGGGATGGGCATCAACATTTTTTAAAAATAAAGGTGGGACTGTTCATGGGTTTTGGATTTTAAAAAGGAGAGAAAGAGTCCTTGAGGGGGGAGGGCTACTTGTCGTTGAAACTCAGTTCAAAAATGGGAGAAAAAATGACCAGCCAGGAGAACACAAGGCATGCAGTGGTGACGGGCAGCAATTGAGGACACCCCCTCCCCCTCACGTCTTCGTCTCCTTCGAACCACCATAACCCCTGAAACTTCATCTTCCTCACCGTACAAAACAGAAAAGCAACGGGAGCCTCTATTCAGCCTTGAACACTCGCAACCCGCGGCCACGACCAAGGAACAGAACCAGCCGCAACTCTCATTTCCAAGCAGCGCCGCGCCTCTCTTCTCCTTGACCACACGGCCATGAACGACCACCACTAACGCCAGCAACAGCCAACTCCTCACTGTCCCAAACAACCAGTCATACCCAGCGAAATCTTCATCCATTTTTGAACAAAACGAAAGCAGAAACATAAGCTTCGGACGGAAGAAAAGAGACGACTATCATCTTCTTCATTGAGCAAAATAACAAAAAAAAAAAACACCTACTGCCTTAGCGTCGAACCAGCCAGCCATCCTACGACCATCGTCTTCTCTCATGACCCATTACCATCGGCCGCCAGTTGCTCCAGCGAACCAGATGCCATCCTAGCTCGCTCGCCCTTTTCTTCAGTGGCTTCATCTTTGAAGATTTTGTCAATCGCCATTTGAAAGAAAATGGAGATGTGAAGCTGAAACCCAAAAGCTGAACCTTAACAACTATCTGAAATAATAATGTCGTCGACTGTGGCGGCGCCGGAAAAGCTACTGGCGCAAGCTACGTCGAGGTCGTTATCCAATGGTTTCCGGTTCGGGTACTGTCCGTAGGTTGCCGTTCGAGGTCTCCGTCAATGGGTATCGTGTTTGAGTTCAAAGTCGCCTCATGAGTAATGTGCTGATCCATTTTTAAGGTTCGGTCCCTCGGTTTCTCATACTCTGTTTTGCTTAAGTTTGCTTTATGTAAATTTGTTATTTTCCGATGTATGAACTCAGTAATCTCCTTCAGTGTCATGATCATTGTCAACTCGGATTTCTTAGTTTTGAAATACTGTAGCCATCATGATTTTATGAAGAATGTTATATTTGGTCCTACAACCTTTAATAATTTTTATCATGATATTGCGTGTGTCTTATTTTGCATACTGATTTGTCTTTGCTTTTGTTTATTTGGTCTCATTTTGTTTGTTTCTTTGCTTTTGTATTGTTGTGGTATAGCCACGACTCCTCATGAAGGTATATGTAAAAACATTTAGATTTCGAGATGTGCCGTTTCTTAGCGAATTTCCCGGCCTTCTCAAAAATGTAAATAAGTAATCGCTCTAGGCGCGTATTTTAATAATTTTACCTTCTTAAATACGGGCGTGCATTTCATGCGGCCCAAATCCAAATCCCAAAATGTTGAATAAGAATGTGTCGAGGATCCGGGTGCATTTTATGTGACGTGATTCGAAACATATTTTTAGGCAACATTCTCTTTCGTAAATAATAATAATAATAAAAGCGGTAAAGGGATATTAATTTGCATTAAGTATATAACTGTAAAAATCAGATAAATAAGCCGAATATGACAGTTAAGCGACCGTGCTAGAACCACGGAATTCGGGAATGCCTAACACCTTCTCCCGGGTTAACAGAATTCCTTATCCGGATTTCTGGTTCGCGGACCGTTAAATAGAGTCAAACCTTTCCTCAATTCGGGTTTCAAACCGGTGACTTGGGACACCATAAATCTCCCAAGTGGCGACTCCGAATCTCTCAATAAATGAATCCCGTTTTGGTTGTCCTTTAATTGGAAAAACTCTCTTTTATACTTTGCACCCTCGCGGGTGCGGGAAAAAAAGGAGGTGTGACATTACTCACCTAGATCCGGCGAAATCTCAAGCCTGCGATGCCTCTGTCCCTCAAATCGGCCTCCACGCGCGTCAAACTAGCCAAAAACAGAGCGAATACATCACAATATGTAAATGGTACAGTACCCAATCGAAAATAACCAAATTATAGCAAGAACCTCGAAACTAGCAAAATCCAAGCCCCAGACCCGTTTCTCAAAAAGTTACAAAACTTACATTTCCAAAATCCTCGTCTCGCCACGAGTCTATACATACCAAGAACTCCCAAATCCGAGCTCAAATGGCATATCAAATCCAATTTTGAAATATCAAACTTCAAGCCCTAGTTTTCTTCAATTTTAGGCTTACTTTCCATGAATTTTAGACCAATTTTACAACATAATCGTGTTTCAAGTTTAGAAGTCTTACCTCAAATAGATTCCCCTTGAATCCCTCTTTAATTTCATTCAAGAACATTAAAAAACGAGCAGCCATGGGTGAAAAATGAGCCCAAAGTCGTGACTGGTGTATTTTATAATATTCTGTCCAGGTATTTTACTCATCGCGATCGTAAAAAATGCTTCGCGACTTTGGAGAATAATTTTCCGGCCCAAAGTTTACCTTTCGCGATCGCGGTCAACCCTTCGCGATCGCGATGAATAATTCCAGCTCCTCCAGACAGCCTTAAGTATAATGGTCATAACGTTTTGCACACAACTTCGAATGACAAATTGTTTGATATTCTGGAAATTAGACACATAGATCTATAACTTTCATTTGTTTCTCATTTCCTGAATCCTTACACATTGCGAGATATAAGCTTCCAAATTCATTCATATATTTTAGAGATCCTTCTCGGACAGCCTGTAGTGTAACATCTATAACTTTTGCTAAGAATGTCCAAATTACAAAATCTTTATTTTTCTGAACGCTAGTCACAAAGAGCTACAACTTTTGTTTTTGAATCACCTCAAAATTCCTTGTAGATAAAAAGATATGAGCTTCCGAAATAGGATCAATGCAGCAGAAATTTCCTTCTTCGTGGTCGTGAAGCATTGTACGCGATCGCGATTCATTAACTTGTTTCTCACATTTTACTCACCGCGATCGCGAGCCATTATCCATAATCGTATAGAACACTGATACAGATAGAAACCAGCAGTTAAAAATGACCTAGAAATGGTCCGAAATCACCCCGAAACTCAACCAAAAGCACCAACGCATCCAAAAAACAATTACTACAATAAAATAAAACATGGATATCTTTTGCCATTTATCTGGCCCAAACATCAACAAGGAGAAGTTCATGCAGTACTTCTATCTAAGAATTGCCATTTTCATTACTTCTATCTAAGAATTGCATAAAGGATATGTGTAATTGGATCACCTCCCTATTAGAAATTAAGGTCAGTCAGAATTTTGGTAGCTACCTAGGTTTCCCAATGAGTGGCACCCCTCTAAAGCATATGGATTATTTACCTCTGATAGAGAAAATGAGGGCTAAGCTAAATATTTGGAATGCAAATTGGCTTAATATAGCAGGTAGGTGTACCCTTATTAAATTCACTCTTAACACAATCCCTAACCACCAAATACAATTGTCAATGCTCCCTAGTAGAACACTCCAACAAATTGACAAAATTCAAAGGGACTTCCTATGGGATACTACCACTGAAAGAAAGAAATTCACCTAATTGATTGGGATATAAGAGATGGGGGGACTGGGAATTAGAAAAGCTAAGAACAAAAACCTTGCCCTACTTACAAGTCTAGTATGGAGGCTTCTTAATAACCATTCTTCTACTTGGGTACGTGTTATTAGTAGCTGTTACAATTTATCAAAATCGACTCATAATATCTCTCACACTTGAAAAAGCATCTTAAAAGGTTGGAATTACTGTAAAGAGGAAATTAGATGGCCAATAGAAAACAATCCTAATATGTCCATTTGGGATACAAACTGGATTCCAAAGTTTGGATAACTAAGGATGAATGTTATAGGCGTTTTCACTAAAAAAGAAAGTGAGCTCACTCTAAGAGACATAAAGAGCCAGAATGAGTAAGATATGTCTCAAATTTTCTTTAATCTCCCCATCAATATCCTCAATAGCATACACTCTCTAATGACTTCCAAAAGTCAAGGGAACAACATTGTCTGGTCGAACAACACTAGTGGTATATTTACAACCTCTTCCTGTTATAAACTTATTGATAACATAATTTGTGACAACTATAATTACATGGACTATAATTTTGACTGGGTATGGAAATTAGAGTGCCCTAGTAAAATCAAATTTTTTATATGGAAATGTTGTCACTCCAGGCTATGCACTAGAGAATACCTAGGGAAAATAGGTGTCAAAATTGACACAAATTGCCCTATTTGTAAAACAAACAAATCTCTACTTTACATATTCTGGGAATGCAAAGTAGCTAAAATATTTTAGGCATCTATAGGAGTACCTTTTATCACCCCTAGACCTCAAAAACATTGGGTAGATTTCCTAAGATAAAATCCCCTCAGGCTCAAAACAACACTACAAATTGGGAAAATGCCTTTTCATTGCTTTATGGTCTATTTAGAACACTAGGAATGATAATAATATCAATAACGCTACTAACAAGATAAACACTAGCAATATTTTTAAGCTAGCACAAGAATACGAGTTATTAGCCACTACAAAATAAAATGTTATGTCCCCTATCAAAAGTTAAAGTAAAATGGCATTCTCCCCCTAAAGGTTGGTACAATATTAACATTGATGGTGCTTTCAATGAAGAAAACATACAGGGTGGCATTAGTGGAGTGAAATAACAATGGAGATTGGATACTGGGGTTCAACGCTAAATGTGAATGTACCTCACCAATACATTCAGAGTTACTAGCCTTTCGGAAAGCTTTACACATAACCATGCAGGGAAATTTCATGCCATGTGAAATTGAGACAGATGCTACAGAGATAATACATTTTCTTGAAGAAGACTACCCTACTTACAAGAATTTGCTTGATGAATACAGGTACTTAATGGACAAGCTAACGGAGAGGGGGGAGACCAGAATGAAGCATAATTTTTGTGAAGGAAATAAGGTGGCACACATCTTGGCCAAGGAAGCTTTAGTACAAACAATCTTTAATATTACTAGTTTTATCAAGAAACCTCCTTATTTTGTGAAAAATATGCACCTCAAGGACTAGGAGGGTATGTAGGAGTAATGTTAGGGAATGTACTTTGTTGGCATGTAATATTTTGGCATCACTTGGAAACGATAATTTTTTAAGTGGCATAAGACAATTATGTAACCATATTGGTCCGACGGGTCACGTCCCTTAGGGCAATACATGGGTTTAGTATTATTATTAAGTAATATAATCTATCCTTTATCTTTCAAAAAAAAAAGCCAAAAAAAAGGGTAACAAATTTAAAGAAGAAAAACAGATATACCTCCTTTACATCCGTTTTTCTTCTATTAATTAGCTACCATCAAATAACTCTAGTTTAATGATCCTTCTCATACTTAAATGATCAAAAAGAAGATTCCTAGGTAATAAAAGATCAGTACTAGTAGGCAATTAATTAAATTAAAACAGAATAAAGTATGCAGAGAAAAATAAGTGAATATTAAGAGGCGGATCCATGATTTGAATTTTACAGGTTTAACCTCTAAAAATATTAGTATTGAACCCATTATATTGTTAAAGTTATAGGTTCATATCTATCACTTTCTCCGTTTCATACTAAAAGAGTTACTTTGCTTTTTAGTCTGTTCCAAACAAATGATACATTTTTAAATTTGGAAATAATTCAATTTTAAACTCTTTATTTTATCATTTTTGCAGTTAATGAGAAGCTTTTATAGCCACACAAATGACATGACCCTATAAACCTTTTACCTCTTAAGTTTGTAAGGTCACAACTTTCAAAAGTCTTCTTCTTTTTTGTTAAACTCGGTGCCAAGTCAAATTACTTCAAATAATATGAAACGGATGGAGTATTTATTGTATTTTAGATAACTTTTACATATAAATTTATGTTCCAGTATTGAGTTTAATTGAATCTAGCTAGCACTGCTACGCTGGATTCGCCCCTGTGAATAATAAGTTGTTAATTCTCTTTTCTTTGTTATTCCTTGTTTAATTTTCACAGAAAAAAAAAAATTACTGTACTCTATAATAATAAGCTTAGAGGAAATATATGAAGGAATGGGAAGAGATAGTGTTGAGACTCTTGAATCCAGTAAGAATTGAGCTGTGTGCATGAGGTGTCTGCTGTTTGTTAGTAATAAGAAGCTATAATAAGTCTGTTTCAACATACCCCTATAGTGGAAATTTAAACATCAACATGAGCTGCCAATTCTCTCTCTCTCTCAACAATAACATTAACACCTCTACCAGCCATTAATGCTATTTCATCCTCTCTATACGCTCTGCATTAACTCCTTCTACTGCATCATCTTCTTCACCTGTTTCCTTCTCCAAATCCTCTTTCATTCCTTAAATTCCCTTCACAAGAAAAGTTGTTTTTTCTTGTCCATGAAAAAAAAAGACACGAGTTTTCAGCCTCCAAAAAGTGGTTTAATACTTTGTCCTGAAAACCAGATCTAAACCCTTGGAGTTTATTTGCTTCTCTTCTTGCTTTCGTTCCAAGCCTCATCACACAGACAGTAAGTTAAAGTTCCATCATTTTCTTCTTTTTTTCTCTCGTATTTTTCAAAGCTTTACTTGTTTCAGAAAACCAAACCACTGTAGGTTTAGTATAAGTGGTAGGTTTTAGTTTTACTTGTTGTTCTTGCTTTGACTTCTATTCCTTCTCCGTTATACCATTACAGAAAGAGTGATACATGAGTGCTGATGGAGCACTCTACCAATGTATTCGTTGACGTTATAGCATAAGTTTTGCCTTAGTTTGAAAATAAAAAATAAAAGAAAATATAGGCAGTGTCCGTGTTCACACCTTGTCAACTGTGTCTTCTGTTCTTATACTAGTATAATTTTCCCATTTTATTCTTTTGGCACTGTCCAAAAGAACTTCTTTTCTTTGTCACGTCAAGACAGAAAATAATATAGAATAAAAATGAAGTCATTGTTTGACATCCCAAAACCGAGGTCAATTCTTCCCCTTAAATCTTTGTAGCCAGTCAAAACAAAAAAAAAAACTTAAGTTATCCACGCATAGAGACAAGAAAGACAGTAGAGAGAGAGAGAGAAAGAGAGAGGTCATTTTAGGGTTTGAAGGGCTATATCATATAGTGAGTGTAAAATTTCTGCCGCATGATGTCTTTTGATTTTTTATTGAGAAGCTCAATTCTAGAAAAGTAAGTCGTTTGAACTACCACTTTTCACTATCCATCTCTTTATTTGTTGCTTTTACGTGTATACGTTTCTCTTCACTTACCTTTGATACTTCTTTTCAACTCTTGAGATCTGGTTTGGATCTTGAGCTAGGAAAAAGGTATAAATTTTTAATAACAAAAATCCATAATTTTCTGTTCTTAAACGCCGGGAAGCAGCAAATAAAGAAAACCTAGAACAAAAATAGAAGTCTATGTCTTCACATCCCAAACCTAAGATCAATCGTTTTGTACAAAATGAGCATGGTGAAGGCGAAACAAAAATAAAAAACAGTTAAGTACTTAGTACTTAGCTGTTTCTTCCTTTATCTATTAAAAAATGGCAAGTTTTCAGCTTGTAATTATACGTACATGGTTTTTGTGAAAAAATTGAATAATTTTATCTTCCTTTTGAATTTTGAGCTTTTGCCTTTTGTCCACACTTCCGTATAATCTAGCATGTGTATGGTTTGTTGACAGAGATGGGCTTTTTCTTCTTCTTTTGCAGATGAAATTTTTTTAGCTTTAAGAGAAAGGATAAAGTGAAGATGTTTAAGGGAAACATGTTTGATAGCCACCATCATTTGCTAGATATGTCTGCCCATAATAAAACACCAGAAAATGAGATGGACTTTATTCGAGATGAAGAATTTGAGAGCAAATCAGGTACTGATATCATGGAAGCCCCTAATTCAGGTGATGATCAAGATCCAAATCAACGTCCAAATAAGAAGAAGCGTTACCATCGCCATACTCAGCATCAAATCCAAGAAATGGAATCGTAAGCCTATACTTATCATATTACACTTTTAGTCCATATAACTTATATTCATATATAAATCATTAATTCCTAGTACTTATTCTAAAGCAAATGAATAGACCCTTATATATATATATATATATATATATATATATATATATATATATATATATATATAGGTTATTTGAACTAACCATGGTCAGTGTTTTATCAGGTTTTTCAAAGAATGCCCTCACCCTGACGATAAACAAAGAAAAGAATTGGGTAAACGACTAGCGTTGGAGCCTTTGCAAGTGAAATTTTGGTTCCAAAACAAACGCACTCAAATGAAGGTGAGCCTGTCTTTTCTTTTTTTCCGGAGGAGGGTTAATAGTCACTTTTCTTAATATCCATATATCATTAAGCTTTGAATACCTGCATCTTGCTTCTTGATATATAGGCATTAAGTTACTGTCATGTGACAAGGAGGTCACATGTTCGAGCCATGGAAACAACCTCTTGCAGAAATGCAGGGTAAAGCTGTGTACGATAGACCCTTGTGGTCCGGTTCTTCCCCAGACCCCGCACATAGTGGGATCTTAGTGCAACATGCTGCTCTTTGGATACTTGCATCGAACATAAATGCTTGAGAAAGATTCAAACATTAAGGAATCCGTTAAAAAAATTAATGAATTAGCTGCAAACTAAGGTATTTTGGTGTTAACTACTGCAGGCTCAACATGAACGATCTGAGAACACACAATTGAGGAATGAAAATGAGAAGCTACGAGCTGAGAACATAAGATATAAAGAAGCACTTAGCAATGCAGCATGTCCAAATTGTGGAGGGCCTGCTGCCATAGGTGAGATGTCCTTTGATGAGCAGCACTTGAGGATTGAAAATGCTCGTCTTAGAGAAGAGGTAATCATATTTACATTTGTTCTATGTACTTGTAGCGAGTACTCACAGAATAAATAAAAAATTTATCTTGATATTTTATAAAATGTTGTGTGTCGCATTTTCAGATTACTATTTTTACTTATTATGGATTATATATTGCACTATAGATATTGAATTTCATGACCATCTATTTAAAAGTTATGTTGTAAAACGTTGTTTTCCTGAAATTTCAGTTTTCTAGTGCCAGACTATTACTCTCTCTAGTCCACTTAAACTGATTTTTGGCTGTTTTCATTCACATTAAAAAAAAATCAACTTTCTAGAATTATTCAAAAAGGAAATTGACTATATTAACCTTAATTCAGTCACTAAAAGTACAACAAATACTCCTAGACCTTTTAATTTACTCGAAAGACAACTTTAGAAAAACGAAATTAATTTCGTTTTGATATCTATAAAAATTAAATAGTGGGCTCCAAAAAAAGACAAAAAATATTAATTAAAGTGGACCCGAGAGGGTGTCTATATTAAATTGCGTGACCATTTATTTTAAAAGGATAACATGCTTTTTACTAGGGGTGTTCATGGTTCGGTTTGGATCAGTTTTATCCTAAAAAGAAACCAAACCAAGTAAGTAGGTTTTTCTCGATTTGGTTTATGCAGTTTTTTGGTTTTTTCGGTTATTTGTCAATTTTGTTTTAAATATAAGACGTACACTACTAAACACATATTTCGGTGACCAAATTTTCAATGTAACACTATCAAATCAATTGCCCTTTGAGAAATCTATTATTTACCGAGATATATTGATGATAATTGAACCAAATAGTGATGAATAATTTAATGACTCAATTAAAAATATATTATTTTTAACACGAAATGGATTCATACACTAAACAAAAGAAAATATCAATCAAACTAGAATGTAAAGAAAAAGAACTATATTAGTTTACCATACAAATTTTGAAACATTGTATAATAATATACATACATATATATATATATATATATATATATATATATATATATATATATATATATATATATATATATATATATATATATATATGGGTGTAATAATAAATTTGAAATAGTTACTCCTGTAGTAAGTTTGTTTCGGTTTTTTTCTGATTAAAACCAAAACCAAACTATGTTTGATCGGTTTTTAAAATTAAAAACCAAAGCCAAACCAAACAAAAAGTGTCGATTTTGTTGGTCAATTTGATTTAGTTTTTGATTTGGTTCGATTTTTCGGATTTTTATGAACACCCCTACTTTTTACCGTGACATCTTCTTGAATGGACTATGCACGTGAAAAATTCTTTCTGATAATGTTATGATATTAATATTCGAACCCCTAGGACCTTCTTGCTCTAATTTGGTATCATATTAAATTGTGTGATACAATTAAATTTTCTTGGTGTAAGTTTTAGTGACTTTATAAAAATTATGCTTCGGCGGAAGGTATAAAAGTTAAATTTGTATTCATTCTACAGATAGACAGGATATCTGGAATAGCTGCGAAATATGTTGGAGGGAAACCACTGCTTAATTTTCCTCAAATTCCTCCTCCTGAGGCATCTTGCTCACTGGATCTTGGTTTTAGGCCTCAATCAAGCCTACTTGGAGAAATGTACAGTGCTGGTGACCTTCTTAGAACTGCAATATCAGGCCTTACTGATGCTGAGAAGCCTATTGTTATTGAGCTTGCCGTTGCTGCAATGGAGGAACTTATTAGAATGGCTCAATCTGGAGAACCCTTATGGATGACAAGCCCAAACATCAATTCTACTGAGATTTTAAGTGAGGAGGAATATGTCAGAAATTTCCCTCGAGGGATTGGGCCAAAGCCATTGGCACTAAATTCTGAAGCCTCACGAGAATCAGCAGTTGTTATTATGAATCATATTAATTTAGTTGAAATTTTGATGGATGTGGTAAGATATGTTTACTTGTGTTGTTAATTTATTTTAGTTTTCAATGTTGCTTCGTTGTTATTATAATTATCTGTTTTAATAATTATTATTGTCTGATATGATTTCAGAACCAGTGGACAAATGTTTTTGCTGGCCTCGTATCAAAAGCAATGACCCTTGAAGTATTGTCAACTGGCGTTGCAGGAAATTACAATGGAGCTTTGCAAGTGGTATTGTTTCGAATTCAGGATCATGAGCATGTTCTTTTATTAATATGCTTCTGTGTACTACTCTTTGTTATATATTCATGACAATATTATTATTATTATTATTTGACAAGGTGAAGTTAGTACTGCAAATTCTTTCACTTTTTATGAAATGGATGGAATATATTCTAATGGATATTTCTGTTGTTACGATTTTATTTTTAGATGACAGCCGAGTTCCAGGTTCCTTCACCACTTGTTCCAACCCGCGAGAACTATTTTGTGAGATATTGTAAGCAACATGCTGATGGGACTTGGGCAGTGGTTGATGTGTCCCTTGACAATTTGCGCCCTACTTCAGTGTCGCGCTGCAGAAGGAGGCCATCTGGTTGTTTAATTCAAGAATTGCCAAATGGTTATTCCAAGGTAATGCCATTTTGAAAGTTTAAACTATTACCTGATAATGTAAGAAAACTGTAGATAATGTCGCTGCATAAAAGTTAAACTCCATATTATGTACTTGACACTTTGTTATTTACTAGGTTACGTGGGTTGAACACGTTGAAGTGGATGAAAAAGCTGTCCACAGCATCTACAAACCTCTTGTCAATTCAGGCCTTGCATTTGGAGCAAAACGCTGGGTAGCAACATTAGATAGACAATGTGAACGGCTTGCAAGTGCAATGGCTAATAACATCCCAACAGGAGATGTTGGAAGTAATACAAATAAATCTCTTAATTTGGTTTTCATCCTTATTCTATTGGTAAACTCATTGTGTCATTGTGAATCACTATTAATGTTAACAATAATTTGCAGTCATCACAAGTCCAGCCGGACGAAAGAGTATGTTAAAACTGGCTGAGAGAATGGTGATGAGTTTTTGTGCTGGTGTTGGTGCCTCAACAACTCACACGTGGACAACATTGTCCGGAAGTGGTGCCGATGATGTTAGAGTTATGACTAGGAAGAGCATAGATGATCCAGGGAGACCACCTGGTATAGTCCTGAGTGCTGCAACATCTTTTTGGCTTCCAGTTTCTCCTAAGAGAGTTTTTGATTTTCTCCGTGACGAAAACTCTAGAAGTGAGGTAAATAATTAAGTCAAATTATATATGTTGTGATGCATATTAATTGATATTATACTGTCTTTTCAACCAAAAAAGTTAAACTGATCATCAGATATAAGTCAAATTTTACATATTGTGGCACCAAATTTAAATGGTAATAGGTCTACTTAACTTTTATTGAACTTGTACCGAGGTCATGTGATATATTACACCACTATCACATTGATGATTAATGATACTCCATCACATCATTGCATATGGTTTTTCCTTTTGTGGTTGATTTGGCCACCTTCAAAAGTTATTAATGTCCATGTAATTTAGATCAGTTTCATGTCATCATGACCGTCTACTAAATATGTACAGTGGGATATTCTTTCAAATGGAGGGCTTATTCAGGAAATGGCACATATTGCTAATGGTCGTGATCCTGGGAACTGCGTATCTCTACTCCGTGTTAATGTATGGTCTCCTTATTTATCTACCTCATTATATTAATTTGTGTTCACTCTTGCTAGTATGCAAAAAAATAAAGCAAGCTTCTCCGTTTCTACAGAGTGGAAACTCAAACCAGAGTAATATGTTGATTCTCCAAGAGAGCTCCACTGATTCAACAGGATCTTATGTTATTTATGCACCAGTCGACATTGTTGCCATGAATGTGGTGTTAAGTGGTGGTGACCCTGACTATGTTGCTCTCCTACCATCTGGTTTTGCTATCCTTCCAGACGGATCGACAATTCACAGTGGAGATAATCCAGAGGTTATTGGTAATGGTGGTGGATCTTTATTAACTGTTGCATTTCAGATATTGGTTGATTCAGTCCCTACTGCAAAACTTTCCCTTGGATCAGTGGCAACTGTTAATAGTCTCATCAAGTGCACTGTTGAAAGGATTAAAACAGCTGTAACATGCGAAAATGCTTGATCCAAATTTAAGGTATGACTTCTTTATATGCGTTTTCAATTGGAATATTCACTGATAGTGTATTTTAACCTAATACAGCAATTATTTCCTGCAATATTAATGTTACCAAATTAGGATTACTGCAGACATTTATCTGTTATTGTAGGTACTCTTAACCTGACGGTGAAGTTGTACACTGTCAGTGCATACAAGTTAAACTCTTATTATGAATTTATAGTCTAAAATTTTGAACTCATCATAGTGTTTTTGTGATCAGTGGCAGACTTTGAAGAGAAAGGAGTTAAAAGAAAGTTGCATTTTATACATGCATTAATTTGTGAGACAAAAGGAAGGAGTCGAGAACGCACCTCAAGGAAATCCTTGCAATGTGGTGAGATTGTTTTTTGATTAAAATTAGATAATTAAGCAGTAGGCATTTCACCACCATGCAAGGGTTTGTAGGTTCGGGTATTGACTTCACCAGTAATCAACTTTGATATGTAAACAATTAGTTTCGACTTTTTGCTTTAATAGTTGCTATATTTCTTTGTGTTTTTGAAAGAAGTTCAGTTTTACTTCTGAGAGTTTATGTTTCCTAACAAATTCGTGCATTCCTTTTTCACAACTTCCTGTAGCAATTTTTGGCTTTTGAAATATATGGAATCACTTTCCTGCTGAGTGGTCAAATTAAAGTTCATAGTACTACCTGTTGAGTCTTCTTAAACCGAATCTTCCGGAAACAATTTCTCTATCCCTTCGGGTACGGATAAGATCTGTATACACACTGTCATCCCTAGACCCCACTTCTGAAATTTCACTGGTGAGTTGTTGTTGTTGTAGTTCCTGTCTGTTGAATGATAATTGTAAAATGATTCATCTTGAAGCCATGGTGTGATCCATGCATGGTTTACAACTTAACATATACTAAGCAATATGTCAAAATCAGTTTAACACGAGTTAATTAAGTTCTATGATGATAAGAAAAGGATAAAATAAAATGGGAACATGAGGAACCATCTTGAAGAAAACCGGAGAAAAAAAATCTGTTTTTAATATTAGGTTTGGTAAAGCAAGAAAATGAAGTCTTACTTTGTTAAATACAGTATAGTATATGTTGTCTAATTTCAAATCATAACAATTGTACCATATCTAAAATGAAGACGCCACTGCATTTTTCTGGCAATTTTACTAACTAATATGTCCCAGAGAATCAACCAATTGTTCAAAATGAACATATATCACATACATATTTTACATTTATTGGAAGCATTTCCAACTGAAACTAGACATATTGAGAAAGGAAAAATATTTCTACAGTGTAGGATAAGAGAACCACCAAATTTAATGGCATCAACTTACTGTTGCATATAATAAATGAGCTGTGCAAGACTTTGGTAAGAATTCAATAATGCCAGTTCTTTCCCATTTCTGGCACTAAATGCAAATCCGATTGCTGAAAAATGGACCAATATCATTGCTAAAAATATTGAATACCTTAATTAGTACATACACTACTTACTACTTAATATACCTTAAAAGGAAAATTAATGTACTTGAATCTTACTTAATTAGAGGAATTGACCTTGTTTCAGCGTATACCTGATCGCTGAAAGTCATAATGAAGGAACGTTCGTCATGCAACTGAAGGTTAGGTTTGCAAACGTAAACCTTATTGAATTTAAGTTATATACATTGACAAATGTAAAATATTTTCTTACATTATTTCATTTGTGAACACCAATATATATATATATATTATAGAATGTACATCCTGTAGAAATCAAGTAGTCGAACACTAGTTACCCAAACACTCATCCTAAGAAATCTCTTCTGATTCAACAGTGTCCAAATCTGGCAATGTGATAACAACTGTTATGTTTATTCCCAAACAATAGTATTAATGGCTATCATGAGGTGATTACTCTTTTCGTACTCTTTTTTAAGAATATGGCATTTGGAAAGTGGAAGGCCTACTTAGGTGAATAAAGCAGTGCATATTGAAAGGTTCTTTCATTTCTGGACTCAAGTTTGAAACTTGTAATTATATTCATTCTACCATATAGATAATACAAATTTTCACATTTTACTACTCTAGACGACCTGCACGCCCGGTTCAGTTTCAAAATCCTTCACTCTGGCTATTCCTTTCCTTTCTAACCAGGCCGGCAGGCTCATTAACTCCATACCTACATAAAATATAAAT
This sequence comes from Nicotiana noctiflora, assembly GCA_032618575.1. Lineage (NCBI taxonomy): Eukaryota > Viridiplantae > Streptophyta > Magnoliopsida > Solanales > Solanaceae > Nicotiana > Nicotiana noctiflora. Next base: position 106,567 of record JASVEL010008833.1, read on the forward strand.
AAATACTGACTATTCGTGAATATAGTAAGATTTCCATATTACATAAAGCAGAGCTTTTAATGCCAAAACATATGGACCATTTCACCTTGGTATCTAAACATTGTACTATTTCTGCTTGGTAGTAAAATGTGATTCTGCATAAAGGGTGTGTTTGGTATGAAGGAAAACATTTTCTGGAAAATGTTTTCCAATTTTCCCATGTTTGGTTGGCTTAAATATTTTGGAAAACATTTTCCTTATCAATTCATTTTCCTCCAATTGGAGGAAAATGTTTTCCTTATCAAAAGAAGGGAAAACATTTTCCAAAGCTCCTTGTCAACCATTCTCACCCTCACCAACCCACCCCACCCTCTCTCCAAAAAATAGTTTTTTTCTTAGAAAAATTTTAGTTTTTCCGTTACCATCCACCCTACTACCCCTCCACCCCACCCCGCAAAAAAAAAATTTCTTTTACCTTAATTTTTTTTCTATAATTTTAAATTTCTGTTTTCTTATTTTTTTTGCACCACCCACCCCCACCCCTACCCCCCCCTCCCCCCCCTACCCCCCTCCCCGCACAAAAAAAAATTTACTTTTTTTTTGTAATTTAAATTTTTATTTTTTTCGATTTACTGCCCCCCCCCCCCCCCCCCCCCCCCCCCCCCCCCCCCCCCCCCCCCAAAAAAAATTTTAAAATATATTTTTCAGTTTTTAATTTTAATATTTATCATTTAAAGACTCAATATTTTACAAGTTCCAAAATTATGAGCTCAGAAGTTTACGGGTTTAGAAATTATAAATTTACCGATTCGAAAATACGCACTTTTTGCGTTAAAAAGTAAAGCATCACATTAGTTTCTTTAGATTGTGTCAATTTTTAGAGACTTCGGGAAGGGGAGGGGTGGGGAGGTGGAAGGGGGAGGGGTAGGAGAGTTGCAAAAAAAATATTTTTCTAAAAAAACTATTTTTTACTCTCTAACCAAACATAGAAAATATTTTCCGGAAAATGTTTTCCACTTACCAACCAAACAAGAGAAAACAAGTGATAAAATCACTCATTTTCCATGAAAACATTTTCTAGGAAAACATTTTCCATGGAAAACATTTTCCTTCATACCAAACACACCCAAAGTCTTGTACATTTACCCATAGTAAGATTTCTACGTAACATAAGCAGAGAGCCTTAAATTTGATGCCAACCAGTTCAGCTTGGTAGTAAGTAGTGCTCCACAAATATTGTACTCTTCGTACTTATAGTAAAGATTTGCTAATGACATAAGCATCTAGTGTTGGATCCCATGACACAATACACAGGCCTAATATAGAAGAGGCCCACGTGAAGAACTTGAAGAAGTTGCTGCTGATGAAGCAGCCCTTTAATAGACCCAGTTTATTTTAATTTAATGAGTCCCGGTTTATTGTAAATATATAAATAGAGTTTCCCATTATTTTTTACAGACATTACAGATTAATAAAAGATCTCTATTCAGCTCAAGTCCTTTTCTCTTCATACGAAAATTTCATCTTAGGGTTTCTCGTGTGAATTTCGAGATCATGAAGAATTCGACTGTTTTTCATGGTATGAGAGCTCAGAAACTCGTAGATCTTGTATTTTCGCATTGATCGATGGTACACTCGGTCAATTTGGTTAGAATTTGACTCCGTTAATTTTTTTTTGGGATTTCGTTAGATTTGTTCATTTTTGCTGAGGTCTGCTTCCAATCTCGACGAAGATTCGACGCTAAGTGTTTTTGCTTCAGTTTCGGTTTTCAATTGACAAACTTTGTGAAAACCCTAATTTTTTCTTCAAACCTAAATTTTCAACTGCATATTCTTCTATTGATGGCTCCTATTGAAGAATCATCTACTACTACTGCCACTACTACTTCATCCTCAACTAGCTCTTCTTTTGTTGAACCATCTCACCCTTTGTACTTGTACCCTTCTGATTCTTCTGGCACAATTTTAGTCACAAAGACCTTTAATGGCACGGGTTATGGGGGTTGGAGACGAAGCATGTTGATTGTCTTATCATGTAAAAATAAATTGGGGTGATCAATGGGACAAACCCCAAACCTACTGAAAATTATGTGTTGTTGAACCTCGAGTCCGTTGTAATGACATGGTGACTACTTGGATACTAAATAGTCAGGTACTGAGATTAGGGAGAGTGTGATGTATACAGAATCTACTCAAAAAATTTGGAATGAAATCGAACAACGATATGGGAAAGCGAATGGGACTAAGGTGTTTCAAATTAGGAAGGACCTTACTTCCATTTCCTAGGTATCCTCTAACATTGCTTCCTATTCTAGTCGTATCAAAAAACTTTGGGTTGAGTTGGCTTACTCAATTATTTATCCAGACTGTACATGTGGTTGTAAAGAGGCCTTTGAGAAGATCGAAGAAAAGTAGAAGGTTCATCAATTCCTGATGGGGTAAATGTAACCTACGCTTGGGTTAGAAGAAACATTCTTCTAATGAAACCTTTGCATGATATTGACAGTGTGTATGTTATGCTGATTGAGGATGAGAGCCAAGCTGAGGTTCAAATTTCAAATTCAGTTTTTAGTCCAGAATCTGCCTCCTTTAACATAAATGTTCAGAAACCTATGCATTCAAGGATGCAATTTGACAGTACTATGGAGAGTATAGAGTTCAAAGCTTGATCCTACTAAGAAGGGGAATTCTAGTTTAATGTGCCGATAATGTAAGAAGCATGGGAATCTAATCGAAACTGCTACAAGTTGCATGGGTACCCTCCAGGTTTTGGTTCCAAGTTCAGAAGGTCATATGCATTTGCTCAAGTTTCTGAACCACCTGACATAAGAGCTGCTGATAACTCTGCTTCTGAGAGCTCCAAGGTGGTTCCACTTGACATTGGGGGCAACATTCTGACAAAAGAACAATATGATCAACTGCTCAACTTGTTCCGGCAGTCCAAGATGTCTTCTGCCTCTCAAGGCATTCCTTCTGGTTCAGCAAACTTTGCAGGTCTAATAGGTACGTCTATTTTTAGTAATTCTGCTTCTTATGTTTGCAATTTTACTAAAGTAGAGGATGACTTTTGGATCATAGACTTTGGTGCTACTAATCATATGACCCATCACCAATCTTTACTAACTGATATTACGCCCTTACCTTTTCCTTATCTTGTGACTCTTCTGAATAGGTAAAATTTAAGGTTCATTGTACTAGTTCTCTTTGTCTTTCTCCAAACATTTCTCTTCCTAATGACTTACTTGTTCCTTCATCTCATTATAATCTCATCTCATTGAATCAACTACTTGTTCATCTTAAATGTAATGCTTTTTACTGCATATATGTATGTGCTTTGTTGCAATGCCCCTTTTCTGAAGAAGTCAGTGGTGCTTGGTAGACTTCAGAAGGGTCTTTACATTCTTCAACCCAATGATCTTTATGACTGTAATACTTCTTCTTCTAATTCCTATGTAAATACCATAACTGCCAATGTTGATATAAAGAATAAGTGCAGTTCTCTTTTATATCCTTCTGTGTGTGCTAATATTTTCTGCCTTGTCTATTGATCATGCGTGGTATTTTAGATTAGGACATGCTCCTTTTGCTAAGATAAAGCATATTTCTTTTCTTTCTAATAAATTGCCTCCCAAACAATCTTTTATTTGTTTCATTTGTCCTATGGCTAGGCAACAAAGATTACCCTTTCCTGAAAGCACCATTCACTCTACTACTCATTTTCAATTGATTCATGTAGACTTGTGGGGGCCCTATCACACCCTAACTTATAATGGTTTTAAATATTTTCTGATCATTATAGATGATTTTACTAGGTCCACTTGGACCGACTTGCTTTCATCTAAATCCAATGCCTTCTCTATTTTGAAATCCTTCCTTGCTATGGTCAGCGCTCAATTTTCCCTCCCTGTTAAAATTGTGAGATTAGACAATGCTTTTGAGTTGGGAGGAAGTAATTGTGAGCACATGATTTTTGCCCTACATGAGAATCACTCCCAGAAAATTCAAAAAAATAAAATAATTTGGTGTTAAGCATGATTTTTGTGATTTTTGTGTTATTTTTATTCTTACATTTTTGCATTTTTGTGTGTGCGTGTTTATTTATTTAAATTAGTAAAATACAAAAATATATATATTACGTTTTGCATTTTAGTGTTTAATATCAAAATCAAGTGATATGTAACCATGTAGGATAATTGCAGTAAAAAATTAATATATATATATATATATATATATATATATATATATATATATATATATATATATATATATATATATACACACATCATGGAGTCTAGTTTTTAAGAATGAAGAGATTGGGCCAAAACCCAATTCCATACAGAGGCCCAAACCACTGGTCCAGTCCGTCCCAACCCGTTACACCCCAAATGACGTCGTTCCGTCTTAAGTGAAGAGATCCAGGCCGTCGATCAGTGTTGATCCGATGGACCTCATTAATCGCTCCACTGTGCAATCCTGGCCGTTGGATTCTCATCATCCAACGGCCGAGATTAAAGCATCAATTTTAAACCTACCAAAGAACCCCCCATACCCCCCACACCCGTTCATTCCCTCCCTTACTCATCTTCGTCTCTTCAGAGACGATCAATAGCCGCCGTACCTCCGCCACCCTCCGCCTACCGGAAATCGCCTCGCGGCGGTTCCGGTAGGCCAATCACTCCCATTTTTACACCACACACTCGTCTCAGCCTCCCCATCCCAACCCCGTGCATGGCTTAGGTCGAATCTATCTGGAACTTCTCGAATCTTCATTTGAAGATTCGAGTCGAACTTCGACCAACTCTAACTGACCCCAAACTCAGGCCATACCCTTACCAGACCTCCCTCACACCATAACCCCCACTGATTTCCGTCGAATCAGACCAGAACCAGTAAAACCCCAAATTTGGACCCTCAAGAACCCTAGAAAATCAAACGTTAAAATTTCATCCAATGAATCGAAGATTTGGGGTTTAATGGGCCTTAATCGAAGTGTTTTTATTTAAGAACACTTCGACTAAGGTTCGTTCGACCTCAAAGCAAGCAAAGTCTGAGGCGAGCTCGGGTCCGTCGAGTATAAAGCTTTGGAGCCCTTCCCGTTGGTGCGGCTGTCATTGGTAATTAAGGTCTAACTAATTGTTTAGTTTAGTTTGCTTAACCTGTTCTTCTTTTGCTATTCATCCTTTAAATTATGCTGGCCATCTTCAATGGACCTCTTTATTTGGTCGTTTCCTTCTATGTTCAGTGTTAAAATGAATCGTATATTCAGTTCGATTAAGGTCGTCAAGCATTTAATTCGTATTCGATTTGGTCCCTTGATTCTGCTTGAAGCATATTGAATCTGTAGGTCACTCATTTGTTATCCATTGTGTATGTTTGTCGTCAACTGATCAATGTGGTAGAATAGTTTCGTATGTCTTGTTTATTAGCATTAATTGAATAGCCGTTAGGAGTTTAAATTGGTTGTTTGATTGATTGTTCATTATGAAATAGGAATTGAATTGGCTTGATTTGTTTGAATTAAAATAGGACTATGAATTGTACTCCTGGTAGTTTCTGCAAAGCATTAAGCTGATAGGCCTGTTGTGAACTAAGTAAAATAATAGATTAATGAGGGCGGATGACTGTGCAAAACACTAGCAGTCAAGTAGGAATCACATGGGCACAATATCACTAAGGGAGGGCACACCTGAATGCTAATGTCATGACTGCCAGTGCACTGGTTGATAAAATAATGGTATAAGGCACTTATAGTGGGCTGGCAGAGCATGGGCTAGGCAAAGGGATGGGTCTGCCCAGGGGAATATACTGGGCTGGCAGGCAGAGTGTGGGCAGGATGGGTCTGTTGATTAGTGTATTTTAGAATTCCTGATTCTTTTGGCTTTGGGGGGGAGTTCATTTTTAACTATAAGTATAAGAGACATAGAGCAAGGGGGATAGACAGAGATAGATTGGAGAGTACTTGGAGATACGAAAAAGAGTTTGAGACAGTGAACTAGAGAGAAAAGAACACTGGACACATAGGAAGGGTTCACTATATACACATTTTTAGGGTTATACACACAGTGAGGACTGAGAACACACATATACAAGGCTATAGATAGAGAAAGTAAGAAGCATAGACCAAGTGACTGTTTCATTGGCCTTTTGTCACTGTTTTCGTGTGTTTTTTAGTTGGGAGTGGCTGAGTAGTTGGTCATTTGGTCGCTTGTTGTTCCTGTGTTGGTATTACTGTTCTCCTGCTTCTGCTACTGCTGTGATTGAGTTTGTTGTTGGCTTGGGTTGTCGTGTGGCTTTTGTTGGTCCATTATTTGTGGTCGATTCTGCTGGGTCTCTTAGTGTTTCTGCTACTGCTTGAGTTTATGCCTGGGTGTTGACCTGTTGCTGTTGGTTTTGGCTCCTGTTTTCCCCGCTATTGGCTGTTGTTACACTACTGCTGTTACCCTACTGCATAGCTGATCTCTTGGTTCTTTAATTGCCAGGTACACATTCTAGAGACTGTTTTCCATACAGCATATCCAGTTGAAATAAAATGAGACCCCAACCTCACTGGAGGCTGTATTAACTGCCATGTTTCCCTTTATAATTGATTGTATCAGTTTAGTCGTAATCAGGGCTACTGTTTTCTTTAAATGATTTGGATTTGTTGAATACTTAATTAGTAATGGTGTATTAGAATGGGAGACAGTGAGTATATTTGTTTGAATCTATAGATATATCTTCTTACATCTTGAAACATGTATGAGCTATAGGAATATCTTCTTGCATTATGATAATGAAAAACAGGGATTCAATTGTTAAGGAAGATAATTTATGGCCTATGCAAACCTCATGAGCTAACGGCAGTTATAGACAAAAACTTTAGAAATGGTCCAGTAGATTTTGTTCACTGTTTGGTGAACTGCTATTATGTTGGCTCGAAATGTTGAAAAATGCAAAATCCTGTTAAGCTTTTAGTATACAAATCTGGTCACTACTAGTTTCAATTTGCAATACTTAAGAGTGACTAATGATTACACAAAATTTGGCTAGTTTTTTTTTAGTAGGTTATTAAGGGAGATAATTCACAGCTAGGTTTTTTTTTGAAATACAAATAGTAATCCATGAATTAGACCATGAAGAGTTTGGTATGTGATAGGCTCAACCAGTTAGAGCAGAAGTAATTATGGGTTTCGCCTTCATTTCGAGACCACAACACCCTCACTGCGTATAAGACAATGGATTAGGTGGAAAAAATAATCAACCAAAAAATGTTAGTTCGATGTATCTAGTTCGGAATTTGCTAGGTTACTTGAGCAAATAACATCGCTTTAAATAGCAATCTGAATAAAATTAGTAACTAATGTTAGCGATGAACGTTAGCGTGAAGTTCAAAATGACTTTGGTATTACACCCAGTTAACTCCATCAGTACAACTCATCTAATATGGTCGGTTTAAATTAACTAGAGAATGGTTAGATGGTTCTGATATTTTGTCAAATTCGTACGTTATTTATAGTTTTTTTTTAGTTTTAGTATTATTCCTTTGTAGAACAAGGCAAAAAATAATTTCCTCTATGCAAGCTCGAGCGCAATTTCCGTTCACATTGATCTAATAACTAATAAGGGGTCCGAGCTTATAAACATGCAATAAATTAGGACCTTTTTCTCCTTTGTTTTAGAGACGAATTTAATAGAAAAACGTAGACACTTTTAGGATTGTCTTTTTTAAAAAATGAACGAGACTAGCCTCGCCAAAAAATACACAATTGTGGGGCCCTCGAATAATAGTCATGGAAACTTAGATTCGGAAGGACCGTCTAGTGAATTTCACGGTTTTTTCCCAAAGTTAAATAGACGATAGACTCTTCGGGCACGATTTGAAATAAAAGTTACCTTCCTGAATACGGGTGTGCATTTATGCAACCCAAATCTCACTCTCGGCGAAACTGAAATACATTAGAGTCGCAGGCGTACTGGTTACGGTGCGGCCCGAAATGTGTTTTCGTAACGTCGCAATTCTTCTAAAAAATGAGAGCGAAGCATTAAAAGCACATAGTTAAAATACATAAAAGGATCAGATAGAAACAAAAATTGCAATTGAGCGACCGTGCTAAAACCACGGAATCCGGGAGTGCCTAACACCTTCTCCCGGGTTAACAGAATTCCTTATCCAGGTTTCTAGTTTCGCAGACTGTATTACAGAGTCATAAATTTCCTCGGTTCGGGATTAAACCGGTGACTTGGAACACCATTATTTTTCCAAGTGGCGACTCTGAATTAAATAAACTAATCCCGTCTCGATTGTCCTTTAATTGGAAAAAAACTCCCTCGTGCCCTCGCGTGCGCGTAAAAAGGAGGTGTGACAGCTCTGGCGACTCTGCTGGGGATGGTGTGACTTCTGAACTTCGGTTCAGGGTCTAAGAATTCGAGCTCAGTTAAATTGTTGTTTTGTCTATATCTGATTTTACTACATGTTTAATTAACGTGCTACATGTCTACCGCTTTGATACTAGTTGCACTGTATATACAAACTGTTATATGTTTACCGCTTTGATATTACGTGAACTGTATATAAAACTGTGCCGCAAACCCTTCACTTCTCACCCCGGGGATGTGCTCACTGGTTGAGACTCCCTATTCTGTTAGTGTCATACCCGAAATAATGAAGAGGCTCGGAAAGTTTCTAAGCCGGTTGGCCTTTTGGTTCCCGGAAAGGAGCTCCTTCCTCAACTCGAGTTGTCCGCTCGGGTACACAGTCTAGAACACATACCCAGGTTTTTAAACTTAGAATAACGTAACTTCACGCCGGATCCCTAGTAGGAACGCTTATTTGCATCATGTTGCATTTGACTTAGGAGACTCAACACAGGGGTTGGGTCCGTCTAGGACAGGCAACCTGAAATGAAAGACCATCTTGCCATGCCATGTTTGTTTCAAGCATTTATTCGAACTTGCATGCTGACCGGCTTTTAAATACTGAGGAGAAACGAAAAAAAAGGAAACAGTGTGGGTAAATAGATATTTTCAGAAAATACAAAAAAATGGGTCTTACCAACAAAACCAATAGTTTGTTAACAAGAGACAACGGAAGGTTGACTTTGACGACAATGGGTTTCTTAACAAAATGTGTTTTTTTGTCGGTCAATAAAAGAAAATGTGTTTCTTGACAAAATGTGTTTTCTTTGACGGTCAATAAAGGAAAATGTATTTCTTAACAAAGTGTGTTTTGTCGGTCAATAAAAGAAATAGTTTGTCTTGACGGACCGAACTACGCGAGTTTGATTCTCACCGGAGGTGAGATACGTAGGCAACCCCCGTCGGGTCCAACTTGCCATTTTTCAGAAATATATACCAAAATCTGTAAATTTTGAAAAAATCATTGCCAGCCAAAATGATCGATTTCTTTAAATAAATGTGCAGGATGAGCACGATTCAAAATGAACCCTTTTCACTCATGACTAAAATTCCGGTACAAATACGGCTATGGTGGAATGATCTAGGCCAAGGAGGACGGGATGAGGTTAAAAAGTATTTGAAAGGTCTCCCGGGTCTGCTTGAAATAAAACCCCGGGGAGACATCATAAGAGCCTTAGTCACATATTGGGACTCCGCGCACAATGTCTTTCACTTCTCGGACTTCGAGCTCACCCCAACTGTTGAGGAAATGACCGGATACATTGGAAACACCGATATACCATTGGGGCATCAATATCTAATCGCCCCCAGGGTTGTCGCCGTACATCCAGTTTTTAGACTCACTAAAGACGGCCAGGACGGTACGTAACCCGGATCTAGCACGAGGGTTTTGTACTTTGAACTTCATCTATCAAAGGTACGGTCATGCGGGAGGTTTCGACGACCCAGAAAACAAATTATGCAGCAAGGGTAATCGCCCGAAATGGGAGGAGCACAGACGAGTTGCTTTCATGATAGCCTTTTTAGGACTCGTGGTATTCCCGAGGAAAGACGGGAACATTGATATAAAGTTAGCCGGAGTCGTCAGTACTTTGCTTGACCAAAGCGAAAGTACTCTTGCTCCTATGATACTATCGGACATATATCGAGCCCTCACAATCTGCAAAGCCGGGGGAGATTTTTTCGAAGGCTGTAATTTACTGCTGCAAATGTGGATGATCGAGCACCTGTGTCGCCGCACCCAATTCTTGAGATATGGTCTGGTTGAGAAAACTTGCATAAGCGAATTCTATACAAGGATTGATAGGGTCGTCTTGCCAGAAGGAACATTGGCATGGAGGGCATACTTTCAGGCTCTCAACGCAAGCCAAATACAATGGACGTTGGGTTGGTTGCGGATAGACAGAATCGTGTACATGCCAGCAGCTAAGTCCCCCTTTCTCTTAATGGGACTTAAAAGCATTCAACCTTATGCGCCCCATCGGGTGTTGAGACAGCTCGGGAGGTGCCAGATAGTACCCAAAGAAGAAGACCTGAGTACCCATGTTATTGAAATTGGTCCCGACGGTCAATTCCCGGAAGCGAGGGTCCGCCAGATCTGGAGCAAATGCCAATATCTAGAGGCAAACACTTGTGTGCATGATCGAGCTAGAGGAGAGGTTGCACCTAGATATCTTACTTGGTACAAAGGAGAAACGTCGGGGGAAAGACCAGCCAAAAGACCTCACCTCAGGGAATTTGCTGAAGCGTCCCAAGACCAATGGGACTGGTTGGCTAAGGAAGAGGTTTACAAAACCAGGATCGGCAAGATAGAGCAACGGGTCCAAGATCTTCAATTTGAAAGGGATGTGCAAGCCGCCGCCAACGAAGGAGATAAAAAGAAGTTGGCGCAAGAAAATGACTTTATGAGAGCTCAAATCCAGCAAATGAAAAGGGATGCTGACAGACAGTTGAGGAGTCGGGCGGACGAAAAATTGATAAAGGGTTTGAAAAGCCAGGTTGCCGATGTCCAAAGAGAATTGGAAGAGTCTAAGGCCCAAATAGTGAGGATCCGAGCTGGCTGGAGAAAGGAGGCACACCAACATGCACTTCACCTACAACGGGTAGAAGAGGATTACACTGATATCGTCACCAGTTTAAGGGAAGCAAATGTTGTCCTCAGAGAGCGGGTTTTTAAGCAAGCCCAAGATGCCAGAGCAGACCTCGACCGCTGCCACAATTTGATGGCCCGACTGCAAGGACAAGTGGATAGGCTCCTAGACCAAGTCACCAACAATGCTCGAAGGTTGGGGGCGAAAAACCAGCAAATAGAGCGGCTACTCGGAGAAAGGGACATGATCAAGGATAGAATTGGAGAAATCGGGCACTATGTCACCATGAAGTGCCTAGCTTGTGAACGAATGCCCCGCGCCGACCTTTTCGCTTCAATTATGGGTTATGTTCATCGGATCATGGAAGAGTTGAGGAAACTGCACAAGGGCCTCACACCAAGGCCTGCGGCAAGGCCGAATGATGCCTCGCAGGCCCCCAGGAGTTTTAGGGCATTAGATTTTTGATTGAAAATGTATTTTGAAATGTTGAGTCAAGCTAGTTGGTATTTTTATCTTTACTTTCCCAAGTCAAGCATTTTCTTTTGTTTTGTTGATTTTTGTAAGACGTGTTTTGTAACTACACGGTTTTATTTGATATAAAAGTTACTGAATTTTGCCACAATCTTGTTAACAGAACTACGCTCGGTCTGATTCACGCAAGAACGTGATACGTAGGCAATCCGCATAAAGATTCGACCACCACTAAAAAGAAAGAAAAAGAATCCAAAGGTTAAATAACAATAAGGCTTGCAAAGATAGTCGAAAAAGAAAAAGAAAAAAAAAGAAGAAAAGAAAAAGAAAAAAGGCCGGAATGACGCATGTTAAGAGTACATGTAGAAAGGGTTATTTGGTTAGGTGCATTGCATCCAACGTGCTATAACATATCCGTCAAACTCGGTGAACTAACAAGTTTGTTGCATATGCCAGAGAAAGTTTAGCAGTTGGTTTGACAGAATATACTGGCCAGCCATCACTACCGTACTAGATCCAAAGGACCAGTTACAGTAAGCATGTCTAGTTCTGGCAAGAGTCTCGAGGAAGAAAAATCCGAGCTACAAATCATGAAAGAAGAGGTAGACCGGTTAAAACAACGGATAACAGAGATGCACCTGGCCTGGGCCAGGGAACAGTCTTCACCAAACCGCCCTACTCTCGCCTCAGCTCCGGAACATCCGCCCATCGATCCTTCAACAAGCGCCCCGATCTATCCGTACTTTCAGGGGGAAAACCCATATGCCACCCACATTCCACCAGCCAAACCAAATCCTCCTCCGGTCACCCCTGTTTTTGTGGCCCCTCCACCTGCTCCTCTGCAAAGGCCGGCCAGCGAGCCATATGTTCAGATCCATGACAACTCTTACTATCCTCCGGAGCCTACTTTCAGGGCTCCTGAACCACAATCACATACACCTCACTGGGATAATCCGGCAGAACCGGAAAAGCACTTCCAAAGTTCGGAACACGAGGAAGTTGTCAGAAAAGTTAAAAGCCTGGAGCAGTCCTTCAGGAACATGCACGGTTTGGGCAACCGGGTCAGCGTCGCCTACAAAGATCTATGTCCATTTCCGGACGTCCAGTTGCCAGCGGGGTTTAAAATGCCCAAATTCGACCTATACGAGGGGCACGGCGACCCAGTAGCCCACCTCCGAGGGTTCTGCAGTAAAATGAGAGGGGCCGGAGGACGGGACGAACTTCTGATAGCTTACTTCGGCCAGAGTCTGGGAGGATCGGCGTTGGAGTGGTACACTAGACAGGATCCCAGTAGATGGTTTACGTGGGATGATCTGGCTCAAGCTTTTATCGGCCAGTTCCAATACAATCTTGAGATAATCCCCGACCGCCTATCATTGCTGAAAATAGAGAAGAAGCCTGCTGAAAGCTTCAGGGAATTTGGTTTCCGATGGAGGGAACAGGCGGCCAGGGTGGATCCACCGATGAGAGAGAGCGAGATGGTGGACTACTTCTTGCAGACATTAGAGCCCACCTACTTCGGACATCTGGTAACGTCCGTAGGCAAATCATTCACCGAGGTGATAAAAATGGGGGGTATGATCGAGGAAGGTTTGAAGGCCAACAAGATCATGAGTTACTCAGCACTGAAAGCCACCACTCAGGCTATCCAAAGTGGTACTGGAGGAGTACCGGGGAAAAAGAGGAGAGAGGAAGTTGCGGCCGTCGAGTCCGGGGCATGGTTCAGAAATAGAGGCCCCGCACCCCAATATAGCCCACCCCAACCTCACCACCAAAACTACTCTCACAACCCATATAGCCACCCGCAACATTATTATCCCGCACCTGATCCCCATTTCACTGTCCACCATGCACAGTCCTATTCTGCACCTCCCGTTCATGCACCGTGGCGTGCACCAAACCCCCAGAACAATCATCCACCCCCAAGAGCTTACAGAAACCCCTCGGGCGCGAGTTTCCGTCCGAACCAGGCATTCAGGGGCGACAGGGCGCCGAGGCCAAAGACTTTCACTCCCTTAGGAGAGTCTTACACCAGTCTGTTCCACCGGTTGAAGCAAGTAGGGTTGCTAAATCCGGTTGAAGCTAAGCTACCAAACCCTCTCCCGAAGAACCTGGACCATTCAGTAAATTGTGCCTACTGCTCGGGATGTCCGGGACACGATACAGAAAAGTGTTGGAGGCTGAAGACGGCCATCCAGGAGCTCATTGACACTCGCAGGATTGAGGTCCAGACTCCAACAGAGCCCAACATCAGCCAAAACCCGCTTCCAACTCATCATGAGACCAATATGATCGAGTTGGTACGGGCAGAGGAAGGAAAAGAGAAAGCCTCTCAGACTGTAATGATGATTAAGTCTAGCGGGGCAGGAACGAGAAAAGGGCCAAGCTTTGATGAGTCGCCCAGTTGCAAGAAGGACATGCCAGGAGAGTCGGAAGCAGGAAAGGAAAGTGTGAACGAAGTACCGGTGAAGCCGACCAAGATAGTTGTACCAGGGGCAGCAATCAAGCCCATCTTGACAGTAGCAGGCGTTCGAATGGATCCTTTCATCATCCGGCCGGCAACACAGTTGCCAGTAACCGATAGCCGGGCTGTCCCATGGAATTATGCTCGGATTACAACGACCTACAGAGGAAAGGAGGTGAAAGAGGAAGTTTGTGAAGCCCAAGGGTTGACCCGCTCGGGGAGATGTTTTGCCCTTGCGGAATTGAGGAAGACCACTCCGGCAGTATTGAAAAAGCCGGTCACTGATGAAGAAGCGGAAGAATTCTTGAAAAAGATGAAGCTGCACGACTACTCCGTCTTAGAGCAATTGAAGAAGACTCCGGCGCAAATATCATTGCTATCCTTGCTGATACATTCTGAAGAACATCGGCAAGCATTGATGAAAGTCCTGAATGAGGCACATGTACCGGATAAAATCTCGGTGAGCCATTTGGAGAAGATCACCAATAGGATCTTCGAAGCAAATCGGATCACCTTCACCGATGACGAGTTGCTTGAGGAAGGCACCGAGCACAACAGGGCTTTATATCTTACGGTGAAGTGTGAAGAGGCGGTGGTTACCAAAGTCTTGGTCGATAATGGGTCCAGTGCTAACATTTGTCCTCTCTCTACACTGGGCAAATTAAAAGTAGACATCGGCAGGGTACGCGAGAACAGGGTATGTGTTCGAGGATTTGACGGAGGAGGCAAAGCATCGGTTGGTGACATAGTGCTAATCTTGACAATTGGGCCAGTGGAGTTCACCATGGAATTCCAGGTGCTGGACATGGTGGTGTCATATAACCTCCCGATAGGGCGACCATGGATCCATGCCGCAAGAGCAGTTCCATCCAGCTTGCACCAACTCGTCAAGTTCGAGTGGGACCAACAGGAGATCGTCGTCCATGGAGAGAACGATCCACAATCGGGCACCATCATTCCCTTTGTTGAAACAGAAGAAGATGTTGGGCCGTGGGTATATCAGGTCTGCGATGTGGTGTCCGCCAATCGAGTTCCGGAAGGGGAATGCATTCCCGGCGACAGAACAATTACTGCGGATGTTATGGTGGCACATGAAATGTTGCGACATGGTTTCGTACCCGGCAAAGGTCTAGGTGCATCTCTGCAAGGAATCATACAACCGGTATCGGTGGTCGAGAACTTGGGAACCTTCGGTTTGGGATTCCAGCCAACCTCAGAGGACATCCGGCGAGCAAAGAGGAGCAAGCAGAAAACATGGGTGCTCCCAAAGCCCGTTCCACGCCTTTCCCAATCTTTTGTCAGGGCCGGAGCAAGAGGACATCCAGCGCCAAAGATTCCCGGTCCTACAGTCAGGCCAGACGAAGAGTTCTTCAGGAAGTTCGAAAACCTATTCACAGATGTATGTATGCTCGAAGATGGTGAAGGATCCGGTCATGCCGAGATACAATTTGTGGGACCAAAGGCAAAACTGAATAACTGGAAGGCTACTCCTCTCCCTGTCCGGAAGGAGTCTTGGTAGTTTGTCTTGGATTGTTCTTCTTTCGAAATTTTGTATTGGGGGCTTGTCCCCGGAGTAAAATCCCTTTGTTTTTAGTTCATTTTTGATTTAAGTTTGCAGTTTGTTTTCCCTTTGTACAATTCCCATTAATGAAATGTGGTTCCTTCGCGTCTAATTTTGTTTATCTTTTTCCTTCTTTTTACTTTTCTGAACAGCCTTCTTGCAACTGATCTTAATGATATGGCGTGCTTAAAGATTAATCAACCCAGTCTAGAAAGTCAATCGGGTTTGGAAATAATAACACATGAAATAAGAAGTGACGAGAGTGAGTCGGAGTACGGCGATGATGAAGCCGTAGAAGAAATCGGTGAAGAATTAAGTCACTTCGAGGAAAAGCCCAAACCGAATTTAAATGATACTGAGGCCGTTAATCTAGGGAATGCTGATGACGTCAAAGAAACCGGATAAGTGTCCATATTGAACCCAGTCTGAGAGAGGAACTGATCAAAACACTCATGGAGTTTAAAGACATTTTCGCATGGTCGTACGACGACATGCCGGGACTCAGCACCTGATCTAGTGGTTCATAGATTACCCACCGATCCGGCATATCCTCCCGTCAAGCAAAAGCTGCGAAAATTCAAGACGGAGATGAGTGTGAAGATCAAGGAGGAGGTAACCAAGCAGTTGCAGGCGAAAGTCATTCGTGTCACTCGATACCCGGAATGGTTGGCTAACGTAGTACCGGTGCCAAAGAAAGACGGAAAGATCAGAGTATGCGTGGACTATCGCAATCTCAACAAGGCAAGTCCTAAGGATAATTTCCCACTTCCCAATATCCATATCCTGATTGATAATTGCGCCGGACGCGAAATTGGATCCTTTGTGGATTGTTATGCGGGATATCATCAGATTTTGATGGATGAAGAGGACGCAGAAAAGACGGCTTTTATCACACCGTGGGGGACTTATTGCTACCGAGTGATGCCGTTTGGTTTGAAGAATGCGGGAGCAACATATATGAGGGCGATGACTACGGTATTCCATGACATGATACACAAGGAAATTGAAGTGTACGTGGATGATGTGATCGTGAAATCCAGACGTCAAGAGGACCATGTCGCTGACCTCAGGAAGTTCTTTCAAAGACTTCGAAGGTACGACATCAAGCTCAATCCGGCCAAATGCGCATTCGGAGTTCCATCAGGAAAGCTGCTAGGATTCATCGTCAGCCGACGGGGCATTGAGTTGGACCCATCCAAAATCAAGTCCATTCAGGAGTTACCCCCGCCGAAGAATAAAACAGAGGTAATGAGTCTGTTGGGAAGGTTGAATTACATTAGCAGGTTTATCGCTCAGCTTACGGCAACTTGTGAACCCATATTCCGCCTATTGAAGAAAGACGCTGCGATAGAATGGACGGCGGAATGTCAGGAAGCGTTTGACCGGATCAAAGGGTATCTGTCAAATCCACCCGTACTAGTTCCGCCTGAGCCAGGTAGACCCCTGATTCTTTATCCGACGGTCTTGGAGAATTCGTTTGGCTGCGTACTGGGGCAGCATGATCTTACTGGCAGGAAGGAAAGGGCCATTTACTACCTCAGTAAGAAGTTTACAGTCCACGAGGTCAAGTACACTCATCTAGAAAAGACATGTTGCGCCCTGACTTGGGTAGCCCAAAAGCTGAAACACTACTTGTCTTCTTACACCACGTACCTCATTTCGCGGTTGGATCCGTTGAAGTATATTTTCCAGAAACCCATGCCTACGGGGAGGTTAGCAAAGTGGCAAATATTACTTACGGAATTCGACATCATATACGTGACAAGGACGGCTATGAAAGCTCAAGCCCTGGCCGATCACTTAGCTGAAAATCCCGTTGATGACGAATACGAACCTTTGAGGACGTATTTTCCAGATGAGGAAGTATTGCAGATTGAGGGGTTGGAACTAACCAAGGATCCGGGATGGAAGCTCTTCTTCGATGGAGCGGCAAACGCAAAAGGAGTCGGAGTAGGGGCTGTGCTTATATCTGAAACAGGACATCATTATCCTGTTACTGCTCAACTGCGTTTTCACTGTACCAATAACATGGCTGAGTACGAGGCATGTATCTTGGGGTTGCGATTAGCGGTGGACATGGATGTACGGGACGTCTTGGTCTTGGGGGACTCGGACCTTCTGGTACATCAGATTCAGGGAGAATGGGAAACCAGAGATTTAAAGCTTATCCCATATCGTCAGTGTTTGCATGATTTGACCAAACGCTTTCGATCGGTAGAATTCAAGCACATCCCAAGGATGCATAATGAGGTTGCCGACGCGTTGGCTACTTTAGCATCAATGCTACATCACCCGGACAAGGTTCGTGTCGACCCGTTACATATCCATGTCCGGAATCAACATGCTTATTGTAATGTGATAGAGGAAGAGGTGGATGGTGAGCCGTGGTTTCATGATGTCAAGGAATACCTCAGGTTAGGAGTATACCCAGAGCAGGCAACCGGAGATCAAAAGCGAGCTATTCGGCGGTTGGCGAACGGATTTTTCCTTAGTGGAGGAGTGCTGTACAAAAGAACCCCAGACTTGGGATTATTGAGATGTATAGATGCAAGTCAAGCCACAACAGTTATGACGGATATACACTCGGGAGTTTGCGGACCACACATGAGCGGATACGTATTGGCAAAGAAGATTCTTCGAGCAGGATATTATTGGCTCACTATGGAGCGGGATTGTATAAGTTTCGTGCGAAGATGCCATCAGTGTCAGATACACGGAGATTTGATTCATTCTCCGCCGACTGAATTGCATACAATGTCAGCACCATGGCCGTTTGTCGCATGGGGTATGGATGTTATTGGACCTATTGAGCCTGCGGCTTCCAACGGTCACAGGTTCATTCTGGTAACGATTGATTATTTTACCAAGTGGGTGGAGGCCAAAACATTCAAATCGGTGACCAAGAAGGCGGTAGTGGACTTCGTACACTCCCACATCATTTGTAGGTTTGGAATTCCAAAGATGATCATTACGGATAACGGTGCAAATCTTAACAGTGGATTGATGAAAGAGGTATGTCAACAGTTCAAGATTACACATCGAAATTCCACACCGTATCGCCCAAAAGCAAATGGTGCGGTCGAGGCAGCAAACAAGAACATAAAGAAGATATTGAGGAAAATGGTAGAAGGATCTAGGCAATGGCATGAAAAGCTACCATTCGCGCTGTTGGGTTATCGCACTACCGTCCGAACTTCGGTAGGTGCAACTCCTTACTTATTGGTATACGGGACTGAAGCAGTAATACCCGCAGAAGTTGAGATTCCATCCCTCCGAATCGTCGCTGAAGCTGAGATTGACGACGACGAGTGGGTCAAAACCCGATTGGAGCAATTGAGCTTGATCGATGAAAAGAGATTGACAGCAGTATGTCACGGCCAATTGTATCAAAGGAGAATGGCGAGAGCATATAACAAGAAGGTACGGCCCAGGAGATTTGAGGTGGGACAGCATGTGCTGAAGAGAGTTCTACCACACCAGGCCGAGGCGAAAGGCAAGTTCGCTCCAAATTGGCGGGGACCTTTTGTGGTGACTAGAGTATTATCCAACGGCGCTCTATGTTTGACTGATGTCGAGGGAAGATGCACCGATATGGCTATCAATTCTGATGCAGTTAAGAGATATTATGTGTAATTCTTTAATGCATTTGTCAACGTTTGGTTTCGTTTGTGTGTACTTGGCATTTTTCGAAGAATGAAATGACAGAGGCAATTTTTCTACTACCCAAACACTTTAACCTTCGTTTCCCCATTTGAGCCTTAATTATTCTTTCATATACCCTCTTTCGGAATCATCAAGGAAGATGTGTAACAGAATAGAAAAGAAACAAAGAAGTAATACAAGAAAAAGTGAACTACGTTCGACCTGATTCCTCGAGAAGGATACGTAGGCGCCACACGGCTCGGTCA
This sequence comes from Nicotiana noctiflora, assembly GCA_032618575.1. Taxonomy (NCBI): domain Eukaryota; kingdom Viridiplantae; phylum Streptophyta; class Magnoliopsida; order Solanales; family Solanaceae; genus Nicotiana; species Nicotiana noctiflora. Next base: position 125,935 of record JASVEL010008833.1, read on the forward strand.
TAATAAAATAAAAATCAAAAATCCCCCAAGCAACAAAACTGGGGCAGAAGTCATTGTTTCGTTTGAAAGATAGTGTGGATTCCGAAAGTTGTAATAAGCTAACCGTTGAGGCTAAACCACTTTCTTCAGCCTCACGCGCAGAAACCATATTAAGAACCAGAAAGACCTCTCGATCAGTATTTGAGAAGTGCCAAGTCATGTGAACGAAAGCCAAGAGTGACATCCCGACCCTCGATTGAATCCAGGGTGCACAAGCCGAAAGGGGATAACGCTCTAGAAGGAATCTCAGGGGGTGATACCCCGCCGCAAGGAAAGAAAGCATAAATGAGAGAGTCTTAACGGTGAAAACCCTCGCGGGCACCTTAAGGCGAAGGAAGTCGAGAGAAATAAAATGAGAGAGTCTTACGGTGAAAACCTTTACGGGCACCTTAAGGCGACGGGAGATAGAGAGAAATGAGAGAATCTCATTAGTGAAAACCCTTTGAAGGGCACTGTGAGGTGACAAGACGAGATGGTTACAAGATGTCTGCATGAGACAAGGTTGGGACATCCGTTTACCTCTAGCAGGACGCGGTATCAGAAAGTGATTGACATGAATAGACTGGGTAGTTTAATCTCAAAGGCGCGGCATAACGTTGGATCAGGCACACATTCAGATAAGTTTTCCCTATTTTTTGAGTTCAGAAAAGTTTTTCTCTCCTTTTGTCATTTGCGGTCAGTATTCTTTTCTTTTCTTTCATTTTTCGAAAATTGATTTTTCAAAGCTTACTACCAAGTCTCCCAAAGCAGTATATTGAAAGTGAATAGGCATGGAACAAGGCAATGAGACAGAAGTCGTTACGATAGTGAGATTGGGATGACAGGCCGAGTGGAAGGTTCGCAAGAATTATGGAGTATGATGGACACATGTGGCATGTCCGAAAGATGATTTCACGCAACAGATCACCGGCTAAAAAGAGTCGGACCAAACCAAAGAGTGGAATAAAAGGAAAGATGAGAGGTCGTTCGTGGAAAAAGCATCTTCCCGAGCAAGCGTCAACGTCGTCCTCAAAGTTCGAGAGAGGCCAAGCAGCCGAAAGAGAATGGCCTCAACAAGAGTGGCACGACCACTCGCGGCGTTTTGAAACTAACAATTTTTCTTTGATTTAAAGCAGGAAAAGAGGGTCCGACGGCAGAAAAGCATACCGTCCAGAAGTTTATCACACTGGGGCAGAAAATTTTCTCCTGTTGCGAAAATTTTCTGGAAAGCAAGACTGAGAGGACAAGTGTAGAAAGCAACACAAGACGGGGTGATCTCTGAGCCTGGTATCATCCCCAGCAGTTATTGGAAAAAGAAAAATGGCTTCGAGATTCCCCCAGCAGTATTACATCCTATAATTTGATCAAGGAAACAAAAGCGTGAGTCCCGGAAGAGGTAGGGGAAGAAGGAAGAGAATGAGGGGTGAAGGAAACAAAGAATACTTCCTCAGCAGCACCACCACCAGCAGGCGAGTAAACAGTTCCAAAAATATCCCCGGCAGCCAGAAGAAAAGTAATACGACCGGGGGAAAGAAATTCCAAGACATGATAATTCAGAAGAGAAGGTGTTCCGAGAGGTAACGCAGGAAGAAGAAAATGGTACAAGAGGCGAAGGAAGGTAATCAAGATAGGATGAAATCGTTGAAGTAGTTGAAGTCAGGGAGCCCGCCTGGAGAACGGAGTGGCGATTTAATTTTGAAGTTATAGTCGAAGTCAGGGAGCCCGCCTGGAGAATGGAGTGGCGATTTAATTTTGAAGTTATAGTCGAAGTCAGGGAGCCCGCCTAGAGAATGGAGTGGCGATTTAATTTTGAAGTTGTAGTTGAAGTCGGGAGCCCGCCCGGAGAATGGAGTGGCGATTTAATTTTGAAGTTAGTAGTTGAAGTCGGGGAGCCCGCCCGGAGAATGGAGTGGCGATTTAATTTTGAAGTTATAGTCGAAGTCGGGGAGCCCGCCCGGAGAATGGAGTGGCGATTTTATTTTGAAGTTGTAGTTGAAGTCGGGGAGCCCGCCTCTGGAGAATGGAGTGGCGATTTAATTTTGAAGTTGTAGTTGAAGTCGGGGAGCCCGCCCTGGAGAATGGAGTGGCGATTTAATTTTGAAGTTATAGTTGAAGTCGGGGAGCCCGCCCGGAGAATGGAGTGGCGATTTTATTTTGAAGTTGTAGTTGAAGTCGGGGAGCCCGCCTCTGGAGAATGGAGTGGCGATTTAATTTTGAAGTAGTAGTTGAAGTCGGGGAGCCCGCCCGGAGAATGGAGTGGCGATTTAATTTTGAAGTAGTAGTTGAAGTCGGGGAGCCCGCCCTGGAGAATGGAGTGGCGATTTTGTTTCGAAGTAGTAGTTGAAGTCAGGGAGCCCGCCCGGAGAATGGAGTGGCAAGCTGTTTTGAGTTGGTAGAGGAAAGCGGTAGAATGTAACGGAAATCCCCGGCATGAATCCAAGTTCGTAAGCAAAGGGAGGCAACAAGGATCAGAACAGATAGACTCAGACTGCGAAGGAGAATAGTTCAAAGATCGTAAAGAAGGAGGCAATGGTCGGAGTTCGGCAATCAAGATAGGCCGAAATAACAACTGACAGAAGAGAAGAAGCGTCAGAAGAAACACCAAGTCAGACAGGATGGCAAGGAGCGCGACAAGATCAAGTTACAAAGATAGACAAGAACTTGTAGTACTGTAACTTAGTCTAGCTTTTTGTTTTCGTTGCTTAGTACGGTGTAACAATGAGATCAGCTAAGCGGTGGTAGCAGCAGTAACAGCAGTAACAACAGTAACAGCAGTAACAGCGAGATCGCAACAGTCATGGTAGTCCCAGCTACCAGAACTTCCCGAACTACATTGACCTGATTCCCTGTTAGCCAGGGATATGTAGGAGACCTTTGAAGCAAGGTTCGGTCAAAACTTTTCCAAAATGCTTCATACGGAGTGCTCGAATGGGCAAAAATCGCTTATATCCGCTCATTTATCTTTGCACGAAAACTCTTCATGTTTACGCGCAAAGAGGGGCAGCTGTGAGCACGTGATTTTTGCCCTACATGAGAATCACTCCCAGAAAATTCAAAAAAATAAAATAATTTGGTGTTAAGCATGATTTTTGTGATTTTTGTGTTATTTTTATTCTTACATTTTTGCATTTTTGTGTGTGCGTGTTTATTTATTTAAATTAGTAAAATACAAAAATATATATATTACGTTTTGCATTTTAGTGTTTAATATCAAAATCAAGTGATATGTAACCATGTAGGATAATTGCAGTAAAAAATTAATATATATATATATATATATATATATATATATATATATATATATATATATATATATATATATATATATATATATATACACACATCATGGAGTCTAGTTTTTAAGAATGAAGAGATTGGGCCAAAACCCAATTCCATGCAGAGGCCCAAACCACCGGTCCAGTCCGTCCCAACCCGTTACACCCCAAACGACGTCGTTCCGTCTTAAGTGAAGAGATCCAGGCCGTCGATCAGTGTTGATCCGATGGACCTCATTAATCGCTCCACTGTGCAATCCCGGCCGTTGGATTCTCATCATCCAACGGCCGAGATTAAAGCATCAATTTTAAACCTACCAAAGAACCCCCCATACCCCCCACACCCGTTCATTCCCTCCCTTACTCATCTTCGTCTCTTCAGAGACGATCAATAGCCGCCGTACCTCCGCCACCCTCCGCCTACCGGAAATCGCCTCGCGGCGGTTCCGGTAGGCCAATCACTCCCATTTTTACACCACACACTCGTCTCAGCCTCCCCATCCCAACCCCGTGCATGGCTTAGGTCGAATCTATCTGGAACTTCTCGAATCTTCATTTGAAGATTCGAGTCGAACTTCGACCAACTCTAACTGACCCCAAACTCAGGCCATACCCTTACCAGACCTCCCTCACACCATAACCCCCACTGATTTCCGTCGAATCAGACCAGAACCAGTAAAACCCCAAATTTGGACCCTCAAGAACCCTAGAAAATCAAACGTTAAAATTTCATCCAATGAATCGAAGATTTGGGGTTTAATGGGCCTTAATCGAAGTGTTTTTATTTAAGAACACTTCGACTAAGGTTCGTTCGACCTCAAAGCAAGCAAAGTCTGAGGCGAGCTCGGGTCCGTCGAGTATAAAGCTTTGGAGCCCTTCCCGTTGGTGCGGCTGTCATTGGTAATTAAGGTCTAACTAATTGTTTAGTTTAGTTTGCTTAACCTGTTCTTCTTTTGCTATTCATCCTTTAAATTATGATGGCCATCTTCAATGGACCTCTTTATTTGGTCGTTTCCTTCTATGTTCAGTGTTAAAATGAATCGTATATTCAGTTCGATTAAGGTCGTCAAGCATTTAATTCGTATTCGATTTGGTCCCTTGATTCTGCTTGAAGCATATTGAATCTGTAGGTCACTCATTTGTTATCCATTGTGTATGTTTGTCGTCAACTGATCAATGTGGTAGAATAGTTTCGTATGTCTTGTTTATTAGCATTAATTGAATAGCCGTTAGGAGTTTAAATTGGTTGTTTGATTGATTGTTCATTATGAAATAGGAATTGAATTGGCTTGATTTGTTTGAATTAAAATAGGACTATGAATTGTACTCCTGGTAGTTTCTGCAAAGCATTAAGCTGATAGGCCTGTTGTGAACTAAGTAAAATAATAGATTAATGAGGGCGGATGACTGTGCAAAACACTAGCAGTCAAGTAGGAATCACATGGGCACAATATCACTAAGGGAGGGCACACCTGAATGCTAATGTCATGACTGCCAGTGCACTGGTTGATAAAATAATGGTATAAGGCACTTATAGTGGGCTGGCAGAGCATGGGCTAGGCAAAGGGATGGGTCTGCCCAGGGGAATATACTGGGCTGGCAGGCAGAGTGTGGGCAGGATGGGTCTGTTGATTAGTGTATTTTAGAATTCCTGATTCTTTTGGCTTTGGGGGGGAGTTCATTTTTAACTATAAGTATAAGAGACATAGAGCAAGGGGAGAGACAGAGATAGATTGGAGAGTACTTGGAGATACGAAAAAGAGTTTGAGACAGTGAACTAGAGAGAAAAGAACACTGGACACATAGGAAGGGTTCACTATATACACATTTTTAGGGCTATACACACAGTGAGGACTGAGAACACACATATACAAGGCTATAGATAGAGAAAGTAAGAAGCATAGACCAAGTGACTGTTTCATTGGCCTTTTGTCACTGTTTTCGTGTGTTTTTTAGTTGGGAGTGGCTGAGTAGTTGGTCATTTGGTCGCTTGTTGTTCCTGTGTTGGTATTACTGTTCTCCTGCTTCTGCTACTGCTGTGATTGAGTTTGTTGTTGGCTTGGGTTGTCGTGTGGCTTTTGTTGGTCCATTATTTGTGGTCGATTCTGCTGGGTCTCTTAGTGTTTCTGCTACTGCTTGAGTTTATGCCTGGGTGTTGACCTGTTGCTGTTGGTTTTGGCTCCTGTTTTCCCCGCTATTGGCTGTTGTTACACTACTGCTGTTACCCTACTGCATAGCTGATCTCTTGGTTCTTTAATTGCCAGGTACACATTCTAGAGACTGTTTTCCATACAGCATATCCAGTTGAAATAAAATGAGACCCCAACCTCACTGGAGGCTGTATTAACTGCCATGTTTCCCTTTATAATTGATTGTATCAGTTTAGTCGTAATCAGGGCTACTGTTTTCTTTAAATGATTTGGATTTGTTGAATACTTAATTAGTAATGGTGTATTAGAATGGGAGACAGTGAGTATATTTGTTTGAATCTATAGATATATCTTCTTACATCTTGAAACATGTATGAGCTATAGGAATATCTTCTTGCATTATGATAATGAAAAACAGGGATTCAATTGTTAAGGAAGATAATTTATGGCCTATGCAAACCTCATGAGCTAACGGCAGTTATAGACAAAAACTTTAGAAATGGTCCAGTAGATTTTGTTCACTGTTTGGTGAACTGCTATTATGTTGGCTCGAAATGTTGAAAAATGCAAAATCCTGTTAAGCTTTTAGTATACAAATCTGGTCACTACTAGTTTCAATTTGCAATACTTAAGAGTGACTAATGATTACACAAAATTTGGCTAGTTTTTTTTTAGTAGGTTATTAAGGGAGATAATTCACAGCTAGGTTTTTTTTTGAAATACAAATAGTAATCCATGAATTAGACCATGAAGAGTTTGGTATGTGATAGGCTCAACCAGTTAGAGCAGAAGTAATTATGGGTTTCGCCTTCATTTCGAGACCACAACACCCTCACTGCGTATAAGACAATGGATTAGGTGGAAAAAATAATCAACCAAAAAATGTTAGTTCGATGTATCTAGTTCGGAATTTGCTAGGTTACTTGAGCAAATAACATCGCTTTAAATAGCAATCTGAATAAAATTAGTAACTAATGTTAGCGATGAACGTTAGCGTGAAGTTCAAAATGACTTTGGTATTACACCCAGTTAACTCCATCAGTACAACTCATCTAATATGGTCGGTTTAAATTAACTAGAGAATGGTTAGATGGTTCTGATATTTTGTCAAATTCGTACGTTATTTATAGTTTTTTTTTAGTTTTAGTATTATTCCTTTGTAGAACAAGGCAAAAAATAATTTCCTCTATGCAAGCTCGAGCGCAATTTCCGTTCACATTGATCTAATAACTAATAAGGGGTCCGAGCTTATAAACATGCAATAAATTAGGACCTTTTTCTCCTTTGTTTTAGAGACGAATTTAATAGAAAAACGTAGACACTTTTAGGATTGTCTTTTTAAAAATGAACGAGACGAGCCTCGCCAAAAAATACACAATTGTGGGGCCCTCGAATAATAGTCATGGAAACTTAGATTCGGAAGGACCGTCTAGTGAATTTCACGGTTTTTTCCCAAAGTTAAATAGACGATAGACTCTTTGGGCACGATTTGAAATAAAAGTTACCTTCCTGAATACGGGTGTGCATTTATGCAACCCAAATCTCACTCTCGGCGAAACTGAAATACATTAGAGTCGCAGGCGTACTGGTTACGGTGCGGCCCGAAATGTGTTTTCGTAACGTCGCAATTCTTCTAAAAAATGAGAGCGAAGCATTAAAAGCACATAGTTAAAATACATAAAAGGATCAGATAGAAACAAAAATTGCAGTTGAGCGACCGTGCTAAAACCACGGAATCCGGGAGTGCCTAACACCTTCTCCGGGTTAACGGAATTCCTTATCCAGGTTTCTAGTTTCGCAGACTATATTACAGAGTCATAAATTTCCTCGGTTCGGGATTAAACCGGTGACTTGGAACACCATTATTTTTCCAAGTGGCGACTCTGAATTAAATAAACTAATCCCGTCTCGATTGTCCTTTAATTGGAAAAAAACTCCCTCGTGCCCTCGCGTGCGCGTAAAAAGGAGGTGTGACAGTAATGAGGCTTAATCCTTTTTCTCTACTCAAGGTATCTTTCACCAGACTTCCTGTTCGCATACACCACAACAAAATAGTGTAGTGGAGAGGAAACACAAACACATACTTAAAACTGCTTGGGTAATTTCTTTCAATCAAACTTACCTCTAAAGTATTGGGGTGAGTGTGTTTTGACTGCCACCTACCTCATCAATAGGTTTCCTTCCCTTATACTTTAACATAAGTCTCCTTTTTAGTTGTTGCATGGTTCCTCTCCTTCATTTGCACATTTGAAAGCTCTTGGGTGTCTATTTTTTGTTGTTGTCCCTAAGCCTTATAAAGATAAGTTCAAATCTAGGACTATTCCATCTATTTTCATTTGATATAGTTCTGGGAAGAAAGCTTACAAGTTACTCAACCTCTCCAGCTCAATCATTTTAAATTTTCACTCAAGGGTTATGGTGTTCCACGAACACATATTTCCCTATTATGATACATCTACTTTTGCTCCTTTGTTTCCTCCACTCCTTCATTTTTCTATGCCTGAACAAGTACCAATGCCTAGCAATATTCCTGCTGTCATTCTTGTTTCTACCTCTTCCTCTATTTCTTCTTCTCATGTTCCATCATGTGCTCCTAATCCTCCTCTTCGGAGATTTGATAGGCCTTCCAAAACTCCTTCTTATCTTAATGGTTATGTATTCACTTCTATTTCTGGTTCTAATGTCTTACCCTCTTTTGATGTTAATTGCTTATTGGAGCCTCAATTTTATCATCAACTTGTGTCTAATCCTTCTTGACAAGAGGCCATGATGAAGGAATTTCAAGCTTTAGATGCTAATAACACCTGGACTATAATGCCTCTTCCATCAAAGAAGAAGGTTATACCTTATAAATAAGTTTACTAGATAAAACAGCAGGTTGATGGTTCCATTGAGAGATACAAGGCTATATTGGTGATTCGAGGCGATAGTCAATGGGAAGGAGTAAATTTTACTGAACTTTCTCTCTGATGGTCAAGTTGACCACCATTAGATATCTGTTGTCCATAGCAGCTAACAGACATTGGACAATCTTCCAACTTGATGTTAACAATGCTTTTCTACATGGGGATCCTGATGAAGAGGTCTTTATGAAAATACCTCCTGGTCTAACTGTTCAGTCCTCTCCTTCTACTTCTCCTTTAGCCTGTAAGCTTAATAAATCTCTCTAGGTCTTAGACAAGCTTCTAGACAATGATATGCTAAGTTGTCTTCAGCTTTTCAGTCCAGGGGTTTTCATCCTAGTGTTAATGACTGTTCTTTGTTCCGAAAATTGCATGGGACTTCCTTGACCATAGTAACTGTTTATGTTGATGATATATTGGTGACTGGGATAATTTATGTGAAATTTATGCGTTGAAACAATTTTTAAATGATCAGTTTAAGATAAAAGATCTTTGTGAAATTTATTTTTTTTCTTGGGCTTGAGGTTGTCAAGCAAGAAAATGGTTTTCTGGTTAATCAACTCAAGTTCCTTGTGGAATTTCTTTCTGAGTTCCACTGTGGATGTAACAATGATATGTTGTTTCTCACTTTTTCAAGAAACAACACCTCTAGCCAACATAAAAATATACTTAAAAATCGATTACATAGTATCTTGACAACATGCAAGATCAGAATCTGAATATACCAGCAAGTTTAAATCACTAAAAAAAATTTACACAAGCATGAAGTCTTTAGTGCGTTGTAGATATCTCATCACTTTCTTTGCAACCACCCAATGTGCCCACCCAGGATTAGAAGAAAATCTTCCCAACATATTAATAGCAAATTATATATCAGGTCTTGGACGAACCTGTATATACATCAACAAGCCAACAACACTTGCATATGGCACATCTTTATAGTTCTCTTTTCAACATTATTTTCGGATAGTGATCCATGCTAAGTTTGTCCCGTTTTACAATAGATGCAATACCAAATCTACAATATTGCATATTGAATGTTTTAAGAATACTCTCAATATAAGAATATTGAGATAAATCCAACAAATCACATGATCTATCTCTTTTAATTTCTATCACAAGAACAAAAGAGGTTTCACAAATCTTTTATATCAAAAGACTTGGACAAAAAATGCTAGGTCTCTTTCATCAAGCCCAAACATTTGTGACAGGGAGAATGTCATCAACATAGAGAACCATAATAATATAATTTGAATTAGCTATTTTAAGATAAACACATTCATTAAGCTTATTTTCCACAAATAGAATTTTTGTGATAATTTTATCGAAATGTAAGTACCACTGCCTGGAGACTTGTTTAAGCCCATATATACATTTGTTAAGCTTGTACACTAGATGTTCTTTATCAGCTTATTTAAATCTTTCATATTGTACCGTGTAAACATCTTTAAGTAGACTCCCATTTTGAAAAGCAGTTTTAACATCCATCTGGTGCAACTCTAAATCAAAATGATACACAAGAGCCACCACGACTCTAAGTGCATCCTTAGATGAAACATGAGAAAATATTTCTTTATAATCAATACCTTCTTACACTCATAGCAACTAACCTTACTTATAACAGTCTATATTTTCCTTGGAGTCTCTTCTAGTTTTAAACACCTATTTGCAATCAATAGGCCTAAAAACCAGGCAATTCAACTAACTCCCACACTTTATTGTGTTCCATAGAGCACGTTTCATATTCCATTGCCTCACGTCATTTATCAACATATGGAGAGGAAATAGCTTGAGCATATGATAAAGTTAACTCCCCAGTATCACTAAGATTTTCACTCACATATATGATAAAATCATCAGAGATGACAGATCTTCTTTCTCTTTGAGACCTAGGAAGTAGTTCAATGTGTTTATTTTGCTTAGGGATCATGGGATATACGTCACTGTTCCATTGATTCTCCCCCGCATGAATATGTTGGTTTACCATCTTTTCATGTACAACAGGTACAGGGGACGATGACTTCCTTTTCTTTCAACACAATTTCCTTCCCACATGAAAATCACAATCACAAACATCATGCTCAAGAAATTTTTCATTAATAGACTCAATGATTCTAGTGCCACGCCCAAAGTGATCAAGATCAGGATAGCCTATAAAGAAACAACTTGTGGTTTTATGATCAATTTTCTTTTCTGTGGGTGAATAAATAAGAACTTTAGCTGGACATTCCCAAATATAAAAATGATTCAAGCTAAGTTTTCGGGCTGTCTATAGTTCAAAGGGAGATCAAGACATATTTTGTAGGAACTTTATTCAGAATATAGCTAGTTGTTTTAAGGCTTTACCCCAAAGATACTCGGGTAAGCTAGTCCTTGACATCATACTTCTCACCATTTTCATGAGAGTACGATTTTGTCTTTCAGCCACATCATTATGCTCAGGAGTACCTGACATAGTATATTATGCTACTATCCTACATTCTTGCAAAAATAAAGCGAAAGGCCTCATACATTGACTAGACTTAGCATATTTTCTATAGTAATCACCACAACACTCGGACCTCACTATCCTAATAGACTTTCCAAGCTGCTTGTTGTAACGACCCGACCCGTCGTCACAAGAGTTACTGCCTGTTATCCATTTATTTATGTGTTTCATATTTTTATATTTGTGTTAGAGTCTATCGGGTAAATTCGGATTTAATTCTGGTTGAAAATAAGGCATATAGTCTTTTAGAGTGAAGCTTGTTTCTAAATAGTCAACCTGAAGTTGACTATGTGGCTAGAGGGCTCGGAATTGAATTCTGATGATTCGGTTAGCTTCGGTAGGTGAATTGTGACTTAGGGGAGCGATCAGAATTGAATTGGAGGTCCAGTGTAAAAATAAGCTTGAATTGACTAAGTTGGAATTTTGGCGAAATCCGATCGATAGGTGACATTTTGATCCTGGAGTCAGAATGGAATTCCGACAGTTGCAGTAGCTTCCTTAGGTGATTTTGGATATGTCTGTTAATTTTTAGGTCATTCGGACATCGTTTGGTCGGGTTTTTGATAGAATGTAGGTTTCGGAAGTTTTGGTTGAATCTTAGGCTTGAATCTGCCTTAATTTGATGATTCGTGTGTTTGAGGGTGTATTTTTATGATTGGAACAAGTTTGTGTGATGATTTAGAGTGGATTTGTATTTTTGGTGGAGGTCCCAGGGGCTTTGGGTTATTTTTGAAAGGCGAAACGGAGGAATATTGGAGTTGCAGCAGGTTTGTGATACCTGACTGCTGGTATTTCCGCTCCTGCAGAAAAAGTGTCACGGAAGCGAGTCCGCAAAGGCGGACGTCTGAGCGCATAAGCGCTTTTAGGGCTGGTCATTGAAATTTCGCAGAAGCGGAATTAATTTCACTAAAGCGGCATCACGGGTGTGAGAATCATCCGCAGACGCGGCCCAAGGGGGATCCAAGGGACTTCGCAGAAGCGGAGTCAATCCCGCTTAAGCGGTCTCGCAGGCATGAGACTGGAACCGTAGAAGCGGTGAGGAACTTTAGTGAAATGTCGCAGAAGCGATAATGCGTCCGAAGAAGCGGGCACGCGAAAGTGTGCCAGATGCCGCAGAAGCGAAAATATGTCAGGTTTAATAAACAATAAGGGTTAGAAATTTCAGAACATTTAACATATTTGGAGCTTCGAACTAAGAGGCGATTTTGGCGATTTTAAGGAAGAAATCGAGGGAATTCATCAGGTAAGCACTCATGGACTCAATTTATATTAATATATTGATAAATTATGAAGTTAACCTCTGAAATTGGAAGAATTAAGGTGTATCAATGGGGAATTTTTGCTCTAAGCCTAGGTTATAGAAAATTAATGATTTAAATGGGCAAACGAAGTCCGATTTTGATAAACTTTATATGTATGGACTCGTGGAGAGATAAGGATTCTAAAAATGTGACTTTTATAAGTTTTTGAGAAGCGGGCCCGGGGGTCGGATTTTGGCAACTTCGTGTTTTTGGGTGTAATTCGAGTTATTTCGATTGGGTTATGTTCCTTTAGCCTATTTTGATGTATTCCTATTGGTTTTGATCAGATTCTGCACCCGTGAAGGCCGATTCTCATGGCAAGGGCATTGCGGGCTAGTTTTCGAGCCGAGTCGAGGTGAGTAATGGGTATGGGTGATGACCTCAGGGTTTGAAACTCCGGTATATCACTATGTGACACTGTATTGAGGTGAGACATGTACTCTAATGTGACTGTGGGGTCGATTGTGATATGGGACTATGGGTTAGTCCGACTGTGTAATATTATACTGTGTTGTTGGCTATAAATGAGCCGGTAAATCTCCTACTTGGATGGTTGTGGATATCTTTGGGCTGTGAGCCAGTTCTTTGGGTCCTATGAGGATCGTTATCATTGCTTCTATGATTATAGCATGTTATTCTGATATCAGTCCTGAGCTAAACACTGTCCAAAATGGTTTTCCAAACTCTCGAATTTCTAAACACTATTTTCTACTGTTATTGATAAAAAGAGATTTCAAAATGATATTTACTGTGCCTGTGAGGCTTGCATTGCATGTAGCTGGACTGATAGTGGATCGGGCTGCGCGCCGCAGCATATTATTGATATTGCGCTTGGGCTGTAGGAGCCCCTCCGGAGTCTGAACCCCCATAGTGAGCGCGGGTACCCAAATGGATCGGGCTACGCACCGTAGCGGTCATGTTCATGCATTCGCATTGCATTTAGATATACCTGTTGTATTGTTTAGCTGTTATTACCGATTCTTGAGATTTTTAAATGTTAAAAAATGGTAAAAGAGATTATTATATAGCCTTGCTTAGTGCAATATTGGGTGTTCTTATCTTCACTGTCTTACCCGTACTTATTACCACTAAGTTGAAAGTACTCACACTACTCCCTGCACCTTGTGTGTAGATCCAGGTACATCGCAGCAGTGCTGATTTCCCAGCTGATTCAGTGATCATCCCGGACTGTCGAGGTAGCTACTAGCATCCGCAAGACCTCACATTTCCTTCTATCTTCAGTTATATTAGACTTTCCGTATTTTGTTAGATATAGTTATTCTAAGTATTACTATTATGTTCTTGGTAGAGGCTCAAGGCTTATGACTCTAGATCCGTGGGAGGTATTATATTGTGTTGGGTTATTTTACAATTTATGCTAAAGTACCGTACTTCTTTTACTGTGAAATATTGCTTTTAAAGTAAATTAAGAGCTGATAGCTCGGTGTTGTGTGAGATTGGTCGGGTTGGCCTAGCAATGTGCTGGGCACCATCACGACCGGTTTTGGGATCGTGACACTTTTCAACTTCAGTCTTGTAAATTTTAAACTTATCAAGTACTTCAATTTTTTTTTAAAGATATCAATAATAGTATCTTGAAAAGTCATCAATAAAAGCAATAAAATACTTATGATTAATCAAAGTAGGTACATAAGGTTCACCAATATTAGTATGAATAATTTCTAAGAGTTGAGAGCGCCTAGTGGAACCTTTCTCTTAACCCTGGTCATTTTACCATTAGCACAATCCACACAAGTTTTAAAATCTTTTGGATCAAGAATATGTAAAATAGTTTCAAGTACCAATGGTTCAATTCTTTTTTTAGAAATATGACTATGACGCCTATGCCATAACAGGTAAAATATTTTACTCATAGCAGATCTTTCATGGGCAATACTTTCAACATACATTGCAAAAAAAAATTCATTCAATGCATTCAAGTGGTATAGACTATCACTTAAAAATGCATCAACAACAACAAGTGAATCATAGAAACTTTTGATAATACCATTATTTAGTTGAAATGAATAACCAGATATGTCCTAAAGTGAAATTGAAACTAATTTTCATCGCATTGACGGTACAAAAATAGTATTTTCTAAACGAATATCAGAATTATTTTAAAAGGTAAAATAGATGTCCATATTAACTCTACTTTTGCTTTGAGTCTATTTTCCATAACAGCACTGGCTTCATCTTCTTTTGGCTTCCGTCTGCTTACAATATCCTGCAAATCATTGGTTACACGAACAGTTGCACCACTTTCAACCACCAGAAATTTAAAGAAACATGAACAAAACTAGTTTCAAAGTAGACAAAAGCCAAAAGATAACCTAGTTTCTTTTTCAGAGGACAGCCAGCTTTCTTATGACCTACTTGTTTGCAATCCCATCACATGATTTCTTTCTTAATTATAGCTTGAAGACCAGAGGATTATGAGACCGACCATGATTAACACCAGATTTATTAATATGATCACTATCACCACCTGGATGATGAGACTGACCATATTTTTTTTTATAAAATTTGGGTCCATCTTTTCTTTTATAAGAGGGATAATCAGTTGATCTGGATGAACTAACAATGTTCACTACGCCATCAACTTTCTCTTTCTGGATCCTCTCTTCCTCAACTTCACTTATCTTTTTGTGCATTCTATATTGTATTAAGCTAGTTAGACTATTCCGGAAGGGACCTTAAGAATTGATGAACAAGAAATTTATCAGTAGTGGTTACACCTAAATTATTCGGTTTGGTAGCAATGCCAATCAATTTTATAATATGATCACGGACTCTACCTACAAGGTCATATTTTATGGTAGACAGGGAATTAATCAGGCTACCTATCTTAGCTTTATCATATTCTAAGATTTTTTATCCAATAGCACACAAGAAATCTTTTGCATTTCCATTATCCTTAATTGCACCTTTTATGTGATCAGAAATGAATCCTTTCATGATCATAAGGCTCAATTTGTTAGCCTTCATCCATCTCTCATATTTAGCCTTTTCATCAGCAGTGCTAGTAGTTGTAGGTTCAACAGGTTTCTGTTTAGTCAGTGCAAAGTCCAGGTCCATTAGACCTAATGTTATCTCAACATCCTATTTTCACTTCTTATAGTGGCTACTAGTTGGAGTTTTAATGAAATTCAATTAAGTAATCATGTTTTTAACAACTGTATAAACAAACAACACAAAAATTAGATACATTTATTGACAAAATATATAAATTAAAAGAGCCAAAGATATCCCTTACACCCCTCATTTGGGTGGAAGATACAATTGTCTCCCCCTTTTTAAAAAGTAAGGAGTCCGGGGAATTTATTGCATCCTCATCTTTAGGCAAGTTATGAAATCCCCTCCTCTTATGATCCTAAAAGTACAAGGCATACATTGTGTTCTGCCTTTCGGTAAGAGATACAAAACCTCATCTTACAACAAATTGCCTTTACTTTTTATATACATGATAATCCAAGATATTAAGCTTCATCCTTTGGGTATAAATATAATATCTTATCTCATAAATTAATTTAGGATCATTAGTATCAAAAGGCAAATGACCTCCAATATAAATGTAACTTTTCAAGGACAATTTAGATGTGGTATATTGAGAATATTTCAATGCCTCAAGCAAATAGATCACTTTGGTGGAAATTATTTATTAGACTTAACTCTCAATCCATGTATTATATTATTTCACATATAAGATTAGTAAGAATTTTTAATAACTTCAAATAAATAGACCTCTTTGGTAAAACTATTTATTTATCCTAAATTCTTACTTAAGTAGTACTATATACAAGTGAATAAGTCCATATACGATTGAATCGTTCACTATCATATTTGAGTTTAATTTCGTACTTTGTATATAAGTAAAGCACTAAACACAGACATTAATACAATTATTATATTGGAAATGAACGGAACAATCTTTTGAATAGACAAAAAGGAAATTGATCTCAAATTAAATACCAAACAGATCAAAGTTGTAGCTTCCATATAAACTTGGCAAGATTTAATTTTTCATAAAAGGAATTTTTTATTTTAATATCACATCCAATTCAATACATTCATATGAGACAAAATTAAGTAAAGAAATCTTTCTATTCCTTTACAAAATAGGAATAGTTTAATTAAGTAAATCACTTAGGACATTTGATTATCGCCAGCAACTCTTTGTTATCAATCACAAGGACACATTATAATCAGAATTTTTAACAAATAATGGACTTTAACCCCTTGCCATTATCAACAACATAGAGATTAAATAAATTTTCAGTAAAAACAACGTCGAACTGTCATCTGAAACTTACAACAATTATTTTTCATTTAAATTCAAGTTTAATGTTACTCTTAATCCCTAACTACGATGGCTTTGATACCAATTGTTAGATAATTAAATCGCAACCATAATAGAGGTTTAAACACAATTATACAGATATAAAATTATAATCTTGATTAGAGTCTAAGGAAGCGTAGCGTTAAACTCTATGGATTCAGAAGTTATAGCAAACGACGATTAGGCCTGAGACCAACTTCCATAATCTACTAGCTACGCGCTCTCACAGCCTGTAGAACTTAACTGATGGAACTTCTACTGTTACCACGTATTAAAGATACAGAATACATTAGAGTTTTCTGATAGCTACATAAAGTGGGTTGACCTCTATTAAAGAATGTCTAACCATCACAGACCAATTGTTATTGGATCTCATTTATTTATACACATACTATTTAATATTAGGCCTTTTATTTATCCACCACTTGGGTCACGTCCTTCCGACTATAATCAATTAACCCAAGTACAAATTACAACAATTACGTTCCCCTGTATATAAAGTAGTGGAGTTTATATATTAGCTATTTTTGCCAACTTTTATTTCTTTCTCGTTCCCACAATTTCCAAAAAAAAAAAATATTTTTTACATTTTTATCATATGCATAATTTGTTAGACATAATCTAGAAAACGAAAACTTAATTAAAATGCAGACTAAGAAATAGTTAACCCCTTATAATATTTGGTTCTTATAAACATTGCTGAAAGCCATTTGATTCGCCGATACATTAGAAAAGCGGGCTTTTGTAAAGCAAATTTGCCTCTTTCTTAAACATCACTAACCTAAACCTTCCCCTTTTCCTTCTCCTCGTCTCCATTTTGAATTTGTTGGAGCTTTTTTTTTTTGGGTCAACTGAAGTAAGGAGGTGAATTGGTAAAGGAAAAGAAGAAAAATGGCCTGTATCTCTCTCAATATAGGAGCTGCTACTGCATTAAAGTTTGTAAGAAATTGCCAAAACCATTCAACGAGTTTGTTCTCAGCAAACCAACAGAGTTGTTTCAAATTCAGTTCCGCCAATTGGAATTGTTCCAGTTTTCCAGTTCGTTCTACTTCTCGCCGTGGTTTTAGTACTTACAAATCTTTCGCCACTGTTTTCAATAGCCTTTATGTGGATAATATCAACCCGGGTAAGAACTACTACTCCACTTTAATCTTTCCAATGTGTTTGTAGGAAAATGAAAAACTGTGAAATTGGGTTTTTTCGCTTTTTAATTTTTTTCGGTGTTGTCCCCTAAAGTTAATTTGCTTCTCTTATTTGGTTCTTTCAGCTTTTGAAAGTTGTTTTTTGTACTTTGTTTGGTTAAAATTTTAGCTAGTATCAGTATCTGGTATTTCAGATTTTAAATTATTGTGCTTATTCTAAAGTGATCCTATTTTTGTTTTTTTTTTCACTAAATGGATATGTTAATGCGTGCTTCATTTCCTCGGTTTTGATTTTCACTTCCCTTTGTAGCACAAAAGGAATTTTGAGGTGTTATCCAATAGTTTGGAATTGCTATCATGCCATGTAATGCTAAAAGATTCCTTCTTTTTTATGTTAAAGTATCAATTCTCTGGATTTTATTATTTTCCTGGCACAAACTAGCTATTTTACTAGCATAATAAGAAAAATTGATATGGATATAGTGTATACTGTAAAATCCGTTATAGTTTTTAACATTATTTATTGATTCATTCTATTTGATATTATAGAGGAAAGGGTGGTTGTCTTGGTAATTGGAGGAGGAGGGAGAGAGCATGCACTCTGTCATACTTTGAGGCGATCCCCTTCTTGTGATGCTATTTTCTGTGCACCTGGTAATGCTGGAATTTCCAGCTCAGGAGATGCAACTTGTATAGAAGACCTTAATGTTTTAGATAGCTCAGCTGTGATCGCTTTCTGTCGTAAACGGGGAGTTGGGCTGGTTGTTGTGGGACCAGAGGCTCCGCTTGTTGCAGGTCTTGCTAATGACCTTGTTAAGGAAGGAATTCCTACTTTTGGCCCCTCTTCAGAAGCAGCTGCTTTAGAAGGTTCTAAGAACTTCATGAAGAGTTTATGTGATAAATATCAAATTCCAACTGCAAAGGTTTGCGTCTTTTATCCAGTTATATTTACTTGTTTTTTTTTCTCTTAATAATACTCTTTGTTATGATACTTGGCTTTTTTAGTTACTTGGTTCAATTCATCTCTTGACTATCTGCAGTATCAAGCATTTACAGACCCATCCGCTGCAAAAGAGTACATCAAACAGGAAGGCGTCCCCATTGTTGTTAAAGCAGATGGATTGGCTGCTGGTAAAGGAGTTATTGTTGCCATGTCATTGGAGCAAGCATATGAGGCTGTTGATTCTATGCTTGTAGAAAATGTTTTTGGTTCTGCTGGTTCTCGTGTCATTGTAGAAGAGTATCTGGAAGGAGAGGAAGCATCATTTTTTGCCTTAGTAGATGGTGAGCATGCCATACCTCTAGAATCTGCTCAAGACCACAAACGAGTTGGGGATGGTGACACAGGACCAAATACTGGTGGGATGGGGGCATATTCACCGGCTCCTGTCTTGACAAAAGAACTGCAATCAGTGGTCATGGAGTCTATAATTCTCCCTACAGTGAAGGGAATGGCTGAAGAAGGCTGCAAGTTTGTTGGGGTTCTGTATGCTGGGCTCATGATAGAGAAGAAATCTGGTTTACCAAAGTTAATTGAGTACAATGTGCGCTTTGGAGATCCAGAATGCCAGGTTAGTTGGATTTGCTTGTCACTTGCAAATTGCAATCAAACTTTTTGTTTGCGTTTTGAAATTTGTGTTAGTGCCATAGATCTTTGTTTCAAATTACACTTGGTAAGCATTTGTCCTTTGATATAGTATGAATATGTCATGTGGAACACACTACTTTCTATTGATCACCCAGTATGGTATTTGCTAAGTAGATATGGAGTTAGTCTTTCAGCATCAATGGAGTTATTACTGTTGAATCCTACAAGCGAAGAGTTTCGTTAAATTGGTTCAAAGTCATCTTTTTGCTTGGAACACTGATTGGTTTTGGGGGTGGATCTTTGGTGGTGTTATTGCTAGATAAGCTGCTTAGCTTCTGATTTCTGAACTTGAAAAATCTCATGTGTGATATGATTCGTAGATCTGTTGGCATTCTTATTCGGGATAAAAAGTTTCCAATCGCCTGCTATCATGGTCCTCGTTCAGTTTATTGCAATAGTACTTTCAACCTATTCACAATAGAACACCTTTCCTAGGGTGTTGAGTTCCAGCACATTTTTATTGATGTGGTGGTAACCAAACTGCCATCTTTGACTACAAATTTATGTACAAGACAATCTTAAAGTATAGAATTAGCTTACTGTGGACCTTCATTTTCCTAGTTAATGGCATCTAGGGATGCAATTTGATTGGTTGTACAGGGGTTCAAGTCAAGGGAACTTTGTTTGAACCTTTTTGGGTATTTAGTAAATCCAAAGAGTTACTGATATTTCTCATGTATACTAGGATGCTAATCAAATATTTCGTTAAGATAGGTGATTGGAGACCCTCATTTGTTCCAAATTGTGGGAATATCTCTCTACTCTTCAAAATATTAATGGATGGTTTTGTGCTTACTTGGGTTTGCCATTGTGGTCTATTCTAGAGCAACAATGGTTGAGTTAGTCAGTCTTTTGTGTTTTTTCCTATGCTTTGCATATTTCATGAAAGCAGAATTGTAGGGAAGAGCAATTCTTGGTCACAGAAAAAGCAGAAGTTTGACGTGATGTACTTTTCTTCTTTTATTGTTTGTCTACCCGATTCAACTTTAGCTGGCAAATTTTTCTGGTTACTTCTTCGGAGGTTTTACATGGAACATGATTCAAAGCATATAAGGGAAATAGGAGTGGATCTGATTGTGCTTAATGTAAATACCCTGTCCCATGATGTAGTTTTAAACTCTTTTTGCTACGCTTTTTTCAGGTGTTGATGGTCCGGTTAGAGTCTGATTTGGTCAAAGTGCTGCTGGCAGCTTGTCGTGGGGAGCTACTTGGGGTGTCTTTGGACTGGTCCCCTGGGTCAGCCATGGTGGTTGTAATGGCAAGTAAAGGGTACCCCGGCAGCTACCAGAAAGGAACGATCATTCGTAAGCTTGAGGAAGCAGAGCAGGTTTCTCCGTCAATCAAAGTATTCCATGCTGGGACTGCTTTTGATGCTGATGGAAATTTCATAGCTACTGGGGGACGTGTCCTTGGAGTCACAGCGATGGGGGAGGATCTTGAAAAGGCCCGAGATAGAGCCTACCAAGCTGTTGAACAAATTAGCTGGCCTGGAGGTTTTTATAGACGAGATATTGGTTGGAGAGCACTACCTCATAAACAATATTCTTAGGGATGAACTCCACTTGTACGTTAAATATGAGGGAGCATAATAACTTTTTTGGAGAGTGATAGGGATATCAGCTTGTTGATCGTATCAGACAACTCCTCTGGTGTGGTGTTTGATGTGACTGAAGTATCGATAATAGAGCCATCCAATGTTAGATGAAACGAAAGGATCCAGGAATAGATAGAAAACCTTGAATTAAGAAAAGAACACTTCAACCATAAGTAAGTGTTTTTGTGCTTATAGCGGGCCTCATTGTTTCCATAATCATGATTGTTTAATAAGTGTATTTTTTTCCCTGGAATGAGTATGACTAACTGCAATGTGCTATATGCACGTCTGATTTGTAATTTATTAATTTAGTTGGGTCATTGTACTAGGGTAAATTGTCGAGGGTCTTTCGGAAACCACCTCTCTGCCCCTCAGGGTAGAGGTAAGGTCTGCGTACACACTATCCTCCTCAGACCCCACTAGTGAGATTTTACTTGGTCGTGTTGTTGTTGTACTGTACTAAGGTAAATCCACACATGCATCAGCTGAAGCTTTGTGTTTTTGGAAGTGCAAAAGTTTTGCTAATATCTCTCTGCAACGACCACTTTGTATTTAGGAGTCATGCACTTGATCCAGTTCTCGGACTTAATACTTTGACCAGTGGTTAGGTGAAAGGTGAACCCAGTGTGTCATATATCTGGTCGAGATATTATCGTGCCCTTGAACTCATATTTGGTGCCACCGAATATACACAACAGCTATTGATATTTGGTGTTACAGGTTTGTGTGATGGCTGAGTTACTTCCTGGACAGGTATAATGTTTTTGTGCTATTTTTGGTCATGTGTCGTCTTACTTGTTCTAGAACTCTTCTAACGAATCATTGTTTCCTGGAGAGTGGGGTTGACTAATTAGCAGAGATTACAAAGGTGGTTTTTAGAAACTCTTTTGTTCTTGATATTATACTGGCTGATTTTCTTTCCTTTACAATTCAGTTGGACCTTTGTTTTGCCTCAGTAAATAAGAGAGCATGTTAATACAATATGGCTTTAAGAGTTCGCCAATTTCAGCACAGTATGATCATACTTCTCTTAGGGCAATAAATATGAAGAAGCAAAGATCTCGTACTCTGCATGTGTTGTTTGTACAACTTGTACTCATTTGCTTTTGTTCTATATTATATATCGTTTGCTTCTATACTAGATATCTTTCCTCGAGTCTATCAAGTGTCACTCGTCCACTTTTTATCTTTTGAAATGCTTGGCTAGTTTTAGGGTTTTTTGTTGACGAACACATTAATTCATGTCTGATGCTATCGTGCATATTAAAGTGCTGTTTTCTGGATTCGTCTTTGTGTATATACTCTCGTCCAATACCAGTCTGGCTCCGAACTGTTGGTACTCGCCAGGGATTCTTAAGCAATTAATCCCATTAACAAAGCCTCTGATGATTAAACAAACAATAAGCAGCGCCAGGAAAATCTAAACAGAGCTAAAGCAAGTATGCTCGAAGATGCAGGTTAGAATAACCAGGAATGACATAGAGCATGTGGAGCTTTTTGCCATCGCGTACGAAAAGGCCTTTGAAGTTAAATTAACTTTAACGAAGGCAGTAACAAGTACTAGCAAAATATGGCACTGCAATTTGAAAATAAAACTGTGCTTCAGTACTCAGATTGCAGACAGGGATGGATGGATGGATGGATGGATATTGGCGTGCAGAAAAAACTACAGATAGTACATTAATATACCCTGTTGAACGCAATAGGCAAGGTTTCAAAATCTCAAGTGAAACAAACTTTTTTTCTGAGAGAGCACAGGTGTACTTGAAGAGATTTGCACTCTTAATCACGAAAAGGTATTGTAAACATGTTTTCAAAGAGATCTGTTGCAATTGAAGAATGGGAAGAGAAACTTGATGCAGTGGAGTGAGGTCGATAAAGAATTGAGCCACGGTAGCTGAGAACATAAGTGAAGGGTCCAACAAAGTTGATGGAAATAACCCCGAACCTAAACCATGAGCTAAAAGTAGCAGATGAAGGGAACAAAGCGAAACCAAGTGATGTACTATACACATGCTAATTGGAGTAACGGATAAATGACATTCCGGGTTCTGATATCAAAACCCATCAAAGCTTATAGTTCTAAGAAGCTGAACCACATAACATATAGCGGATAAATGACATTCCAGACCATCAAAGCTTATAGTTCTAAGAAGCTGAACCACATAACATATAGCGGATAAATGACATTCCAGGTTCTGATATCAAAACCCATCAAAGCTTATAGTTCTAAGAAGCTGAACCACATAACATATAGCAGGTTTTAAAATATCTTAGCATAAAAGGAAATCTGGTCATGACATACACAACTAACGAGGGTGCCTTGAATATGCTGCTACAAAACTTGCTTGATCAGCTAACTAGGGTAAAAACACTTCACAGAAGGTGACTCAACCTGAAGCATCAGATCATTCAATTTAGCCCTTTCCCAGAACACTGTTTTTAAGAATATTAGCAAACCAATGACCCTATCATCATGAATCCTGACACTCCCTTAAAGCCAAGTCTGAAATATGAGCGAAGCCAAAGATACCACATAATAAATGTCGTATTACTTCATAAGTTACTGCCATGGATGCTTAATTTAACATTAAAAAAAATTGGCACTTCAGTTGAAAAAACTACTATCAGATGCTCAATAATGTTACAAAAGAAAAGCACGCAAACCAAGTAAAGATGTTGTCTGGGATGAGTTCATGTTGAATAAAATGGAACCACCAGACACAGTCCCGCAAATTACATGACTCTTTTCCGAATCCTCAAAATGATCAACCAGCAGTTCAACCAAATAAAACATCATATGTAGTATAAACTTGATAATTAAAAAAAAATCAGCCACATCATATGTACAAACATATCACCTGAAATAAGCAATTAAGTTCCAGCAGTGGGCAGTGCTGCCATGAAAGAATTGTATGATGATTCAAGATCGAAGTGGAGTTGACGAGCCTGCTGTTCTGTCAACTCATCTGCAGCTCCCATTTTTGATAGCCTTGAGAGCCACTCTCTCATTTTTGTCTTCCCCTCAAAATCAGCTGGCAGAATTGAAAGTTTATTAAGGGAAGATGATAGATCCGACAATAGGGGATGGACCTGGTCAACAGCAACCATATTCAGCTTCAAAGAGTCCATAGCAGTGATGAAGTTCTGCACACATTCAGCCACAACAGCAGCTGAGGTTGTAGCTGACATTGCAGTGGCGGCTCTGTGCTCCACAGTGGCGGGCACCCCAGAGGTCACAAGCCGGTTTAGGGCTGCAGGGCAATCCATTTTGTAGGTGTCATGAAATCGCTCAATACTAGGTACAGTATCTTTCAATGTGGAAGATAAGGTCTTGAAATGAGCAATCAATTTCTGGCATTCAATTTCGTATTCTGCAGGTGAGATGATGTCACGAACATAAGCTTTCTCGAGCTTTTCGGTTGCCTTTATTATAGCAAAGAGCTCGGCAAAGTTGTCATACATTTCTCTTTCCCGCTTATCATTCCATAGCTTAACCTCCATTAGAGTTGGCGAGACTATTTTGACCTTTGTCAAAAGGGTTGGAGAAGAGGATGGGACACGCGCAAAGATGCTACTCTTTGTCACTGCATGATCATGCGCAAATGTTACAATTTTTGTCAATATAAAACTAACAAATCTTTAAATTACACCGACCAGGCTTAGAGACTCTACCTTCATACAGATATTTGGAAATATAAATCTCCACATGAGCTATAGTGCATAACCATATCATTTAATTGAAAAGTGCACAAAGTTCAAAGAACAGCAACATAAAGAATTTCCCTTTAATTGCCAAAGCTAAAAAATAAATTTATCAGTTTTTAAAAGCTAAATGAACAAAGATCACCATTGAGAGGTGAAATTCACCAGGTCAACAAACATCCTAGACGATATATTTAGGATCTCAATATTCTGAAATCAACAACAACAACAACCCAGTAAAATCCCACAAGTTGAGTCTGGGGAGGGTAGTGTCTAGTGTGTACGCAAACCTTACCCCTACCCCGAATGAGTAGAGAGGTTGTTCCTGAAAGACCCTCGGCTCACAAGAAGACGGAAAAGATGAGAAGAGAAGGGAAGGATCTCAATATTCTGAAATGGAGACAAATAATGTTATCATCCCAGAAATGGGTGGTTGACAGCAATCTCCCAAGTAATAGATATTACATAATTGTTTTGAAACAGAAAGTCCACAATAGATCTTAAACATTTCTCCTATACTTTCTAGTCCCAAAGTTCTCTTAAGTTTCTTTTTTAATCTAAAAAGTTATGGATCAAGAATCAATCATAACTGATCCGAAAATTTAACTGAAGTTTGTTTAAAAATGCAGAAAGTGAACATAGGGGAGTTAAAACGACATGAATTTATCTCTATTGATGAGACAGGGAAGAAATTTATCTCTACGGATGACAATGAGAAGAACGAGAGAATGGTAAGAGAAAAAAGACTAAGAAATAGAGTGAAAGAAGAATAGGAGAGAAAGACAGAAAAGATAAGATAGAAAAAGAGAGGGGAGTAAAAAGGAGGAAGGGAGACAGAAGAAGGGGATAGACACAGATAAATTGTTACATCAAATTTGTTTCAGCCAAATAAAATACACGTGGTTGGGGTTTGAGGGCAGCTCACATGGTGCGAGCCCCTCATCCTTCACCCCTCTCCTCTCCCCTCTCCCTAATAGTAACAGAGAAAGAAAAAAATATACACAAGGGTGGGTTGGAGGGTAGCTCACATGGTGTGAGCCCCTCATCCTTCACACCATATGGAGAGGAGTCGAACCCCGCCTATGTAATATTCCCCTCCCCATCATAACAATAAAGCCAAAAAAAAAAGATACAGAAGGGCCTTGTATATCGTAGGGAGTCTGAATAAGTCGAATCTCTTGAGATGAATGGAACTCTATCTCTAATTGATAATATGACTTTCTCCAACTAATACTAATCATTTACTTTCATCACTATTTAGTTGTTAGCTTATGCTTAGCTATTTTTAGATTAACTGTAGCCTTTATCATTGTGTTCTCTGAATTGGATTGTTTTTAGTCTAATCTTCTGATGAAATTGATGTGATAATTTTCTTCTCATTACACTTCAGAGATAAGTTTTAAGTGTATTGGGAATTCTAACTTACCCTAAGTTCCTTTAAAAATTAAAAGAACCTTTTGCTACTATGCTTGATGTGAATTGATCTCTCTCTCTCTCTCTATTATTCTTCTCTTCACTCTCTCTCATTCCTCTCTCTTTCTCTCCTTCTCGCTTCTTCCCCTTTACTTTCTCCCCCTCCCTTTAAGTGCATCACCTAGCTTTATCCAGACTACCCCAGAATATAGCTTCTAAAGGCACTAATGTTTTCAGAAGTTGGACTGACCATAACTGTTGACACCGTCAACAGAAAAAAGAATTCTATAAATCAGTGCCAGAGAGAAGGAAAACAGATAGAAAAAATAGAAATAAACCAAACAATGCAATCAAATGGTGTGAAAGGAATGGGAAACCTAACCACGAAGCCAATACATCTGATGTCAAGAGCCAAATGCAAGTAAAAAGATGCACATACAAAAAGACATGGACAAATGCTATTATACAATTGAGATCAACTTAATGCACACCTTACTCTATAACTCTACTACTTGGGGCAAGGGGCGGAGCTAGAGCTTCGGACCCGGGTTCGGTCGACCCCAGTAGTTTTGGTCCAAACTCTGTATTTGTCTTTAAAAGTCATTGAATATGTACAAATTATTAAATTAGAGCCGGATAACATAGAAAAAATAGAATCTTGAACCCATTAACTTCAAATCCTGGTTTTGCCTCTGATTGGGTCCAGCTACTTGAGTCTACTTCTCTTTTCAGCTCTATTTTCTCCTCGTTCTCCACCATACTTCCCATGAGTATGGTAAAACATTAGAACGGTTTGATCGATTTTCACACAATTGAATCTACACTCAATGAGGAATTTTTAGCGAAGGGAGAATGTTGACTTTGAGAAACAAGTGCTTCTTGCCGCTTTATTAGTAAGTAAGCTAGTTTTATATCTCCTAAATAAAGGCGAAAGATCACTCTTACAAGCGAGCTTTATCTTATATGTCATACCTCACCACATAATTATATGTCCTTCCTGCTTAAGGCACTAGTTCGGATTTAAACCCTGATCATTTAATCCTCTCTTAACTTCGTTTTGTCCTTTCTTTTCCGTGTATCTCATAAGCTTGTTGCATCTGATTCTGCCTATAGTTCACACTAGGTGATGGATTTGCAACAATAAAAATCCGAGCTTTCAATTGAGAGAAGAGTTAAAAGAAGGGGATAAAATTAAAGAGCAAAGAGAAGGGAACTCAATAAACCCCTTCTTAACAGATTACATTAACAATAAAACTAAACTCCATCAAAGAGAAAGATTGTACATAGTACATAGACGTTAACAAAATCGTACATCCATAAATATGATGAATATATATAGCTCAAAATACACACTATGAACAAACAAGCCTAAAGATGTGGATCTAACCCTCTGCAGCTGGTTCAACCGCATCCACTGCTCTTTGAATGTAAGAAAGAATTAAATTGCATAAAAGAAGGAATGAAGAAGTACCCTAAAAACAAAATTTAAAGACCCAATTCAAGAAAACGCAAGCTGGTGGAAAGAAATAATACATGGTTAGATCATCGATCAATCAATCAAAATTTTTTACCAATCTGCTAACATATAGAGATGTACAAAGCAACAAAAAACAAAAGAGAGAGAGGGAATGGAGAAAGCGCTTACGGTAAAGAAGAAGGTGAAAGACGCACGCGGCTCTGAATAATGGGAAATTGAGTGTTGCAGCAGGTAATCTATCAACAAAGAATTAGAGAGAGAAATTGAGGTCTGTACTCTTTGCTTGCGACATACACAGGTTGCGTGTACAGTTTTTACCTAGTATTTTCTTTTCTTCTTTTTTTCCCTTCATATTGTTACTGGGTAATTTCGTGATGTTATTAAATTATTTTTGTAATAAAAATTAATTTTTTTCTTCATTTGTTTCTTCTCTAATAAAAATTTAAAATATTTCTGCAGTTTCAAAAAGAGTGGTTGTTCCAGAACTCCTTTAATGTTTGGTTGGGAGCTCAAACTGATATATTTTTTTAACTCTTTACAATAAAATTTATAATTAAACTTTAAATAAAACTACCATAATCATAATTTTAATTGATAAAATTTTACCAAGTATTTTAAACTTTAAACTAAATAAGCAGTTTCACTTCTCGCCCTTCTCAAATATTATTATAATATAAATACTATTCTTTGAGATATTGGTAGGAGTAATATGAAGATTCTGAAAATTAATCTGTATTCAAAACATTTAATAATTGCTAAAGAAGTCTTAGTCGAAGTTTGGTGCTCCATAATTTTATTGTTGAAAATGTACAAAATGACAAACAATTTGATACAAGGAAATATCAGAAGTAGTATGTTCAAAAAGTCAAGACTTTGGAGATGTGGAATAAAGTTGTCCACTAGCTAGTTAATGCTAATGTAATAGGACTAACACTTGAAAATTATCAACTCAATCAATGGAGAAATAGTAGTACTAATTTTTACCTAATCAAACCTAAAAGTGAGTCATTAGTTGTTTGTTCCACCTAATTATGAGCACTCGTTATTTGACTCGTGATTAAAATGCTTGGGCATTTGTGCATACTCTTAGCCTTTGACTAGTACAATTAGATTTTTGTGGTTATAAGATGTTTTATAGTATCTCATAATCATTTAATGATTAAAGTCTTCTACTTTATGTCAACTTAGTCTTTAATTAAGCAAAGAAAAGGGAAATTAACTTTTCTTGCATGCTTGGAGTCAAGAAATGCATGTTTAAAGTCCCTAATTCAGTCGGTAAGTTCAATTGTATCCTCACATTTTTCTTTGTTTCAATTGCATCCTCACATTTGACCATTTCATTTTCTATTGGTCCTCGCATCTTCTTTTTTTTTTTTTTTTTTTTTTTTTTTTTGAGAACAAGGATCTTATTTTATATATCACACAATATTAGAATCAACAACATTCAGAGTGCTTGGTGTATGGCATTACCTACTTAGCTATAACAGCAAAATAACATGTCCCGAAGGATATTTTTGTTTCCAAAAGATGTCAGCCTAGACCAAACATCTTTACTAATATTCTTAACTAAATAAGTAGAACCTTGATAGTCTGAAGTTAAGGCAGCGGTTACATAATGACGCATAATAGATAATATTAAGATCCATGTCGTTGTTGTCACTAAGTGATACCCTGCGCTGGCTTGTTGCCTTCCCTGAAGATGTGGGGGATTGTATGACCCTTCACCTGAATCATTAATAACCTGCACTCATGAATAATATTATTTAGTATTGTAATTCCATTATCCAAATAGGTAATAACATCCGTCGAGTTTGATTCCACTTCTATATTAGTGTAACCTTGTTTCTTGGCAATATAAAGGCTTGTTTTTAAGGCCATCAACTCGACCTGTAGTGGGGATATTCCTGGAAGAGTTTCTTAAAAACCAATTACGCATTGTCCTTACTATCTCTAAAGAGGCCACCAAATCCACAAAGAGATGAGGCTTCCTTAAAGAATCCATCAATGTTAAGTTTAGTGTGGCCACTAGGTGGCTTAATACAGTTAATAGATATGAAAATCTTCTGATGTGTAACAATTTCCTTTTCCGTTAGGAGTTTATATTCCACTGCATGGTTATAAGCTAAGTGGATGGCTGCCTTATGTGTGAGGTTATTATAAAAGTTATTATTTCTGTTTATCCAAATGGTCCATATCACAAACGGAAACATATCTTTCCAACTAATCAGGTATAGATGCAAAAGCCCCAAGGCTTACAAAGCAAACTGCATAGAGCAAACTAGTAAAAATAGCATGGGCTTGCCAGTTTTCAGACTGGCCATTCAAAAATAACCAACATTTGCAAAGTCATTGAAAAATAGCCACTATTTTACTGCAATAGGGACTATTCCAGCATAATATACTGGAGATCGGTGCGCATGTGTATGAGCTTCCAGCATATGATGCTGGAACTCCAACACGCGGAAAGTTCTAGCATAATATACTGAAGATTAGAGCATATGTGTATGAACTTCCAGTATATTGTGCTGGAACTCCAGTATATTATACTAGAGTTCTAGTATACTTATGGTGGAACTCCATTATAATATGATGGAGTTCCAATATACTTATGCTGAAACTCCATTATAATATAATGGAGTTCCAGATATTGAATAGTGTTTTCATTCAGATTTATCTTTACATGAAAAGTGGCTAAATTTCGATTTCTTTTAAAACTGTGATTATTTTTGAATGACCACTTATAAATCTGACTATTTTTTGAATTTCTCCCGGCAAACTAGTTTATGAATCAAGCCCAAACTTTGTTAGACAAGACCCATTTCATTCATGAAACCCAAAGAGAAGCCTTTGTATATTATAGAGGACAACTATATATAATACTACTCGTATCCTAATTATAGTTCAAATATTCATTGATTTCTGTTGAACCTTCATTTATTCACAAGTGACCCAGACGCTCCCCCAACATAACATTTCAGTCATAGGATCCTTCATTTATACATAATTAGAGTTTCTTTTTGTTGAAATTCTGCTGCTACCACTTAACGATTCCTATTACATGAACCAAGATTGTTCGGTTGCCTTCTCCTGCTGCTTGCCTGTATTGAAAGACATTACAACCAACTACAATATTAGCTTGATAGATCATGAAATAAATAATAATTTGACAAAAAAAATTTATTTTCAATACATAAATTTATATTTAAAGTATAAATAACATTATCCAAGATTCTTCCTTGAGGAACCCACAAGAAGTAGTCGAATGGAGTACAATTATTTCAGCAATATGATAGTAAAGTGCCACCCAATTTTTAAAACTATTAGGAAGTGATTCGATTATTTTCACTTTTTTTCATCTTTGACGATTGCAACACATTAAAGAGTGGCCTTTTCTCGGGTTTAAAAAAAAAAAATTCTCATCCTGATTGATTGATGACTCAAAGGTGATGAAGCACAAAATTATGTATAAAATGATACACTTGAACGATTAACCTCAATTATTTGTGTCCATTTGATATTAGTCAAATAGTAAAAGGTCGTCTGCCGATTCCAAATACAAACTTGACCAGTTGTAGGTTTTAATGTGTAACTGCTATCACTCATACATATGTCGAATAACTCCGCCTATTAAAACTTACACTAATAATAAGAATAAATTACATGATATTTCATGGTTCTTGTTTACTTTATTGACCATCACACTATTTGGTGATATATTTACAAATAACTATAAAACTTCTCATGTTATTCACAATGAAGATGATTTATAGTTACAAAATATTTATATCTTATTTTAGACTATAAGTTTTATATTTTTTTCTTAAATTTTATGTCCAGTCAAATAACATCATATTAATTAACACAAACGGGTACTATATATTACAAAAATCATAATAAATATTCAATAATAATAATAATAATAATAATAATAATAATAATAATAATAATAATAATAATAATAATAATAATAATAATAATAATAATAATAATAACAACAACACTTATTTGCTTAACACAAACTACTCTCTCTAATCCATATTATATGTTTGTTAAAGTTTTTGCACTCCTCTTACGAAATATATCCTAAAATTATATTTTCTAATGATTATTTGGACCTTGTATGTACCTTAATCATTCATATGAGATACATATCACTCTATTCGTTTCATATTAAATGAAGTATTTTCTTTTCAGCGTGTTTCAAAATAAATGACATATTTTTAAATCTGGAGTAATTTAAATTTAAACTCTTCACTTTACTTTTTGCCCGTAATGAGAAGTTTTTATAGCCACACAAATGGCATGGCCTCACAAACCTTTTATCCATTAAGATTTTAAGACCACAACTTTCAAAAGTCTTTTTTTTTTCCTTAAACTCTATGCTGAGTCAAACTACCTCAAACAATATGAAACTGAGGGAGTATCTTCTACTAGCAAAAGTATCTCCCACTATGACAGAGAGAAAAATAAATCATCTGATATTTTTATCTTTGATGGAATCTAAACCTTATAAGTCTTTAAAGATAACACTCATTTCATTGGCCACTGAGCCAGACCTTTGAATCAGAGGCGAACCTACATGGATATGAGAGGAGTCACCGGAGCCTACTAGCTTCGACAAAAAATATGTATATATATCAAGGACTCCTCAAATAATTTTGATGTACCCCTCAAGCAGAAAAATTGAACTGCTCTATTAATTTAATAAGTACATTATGTCCTCCCACGCCAAAAGATTTGTGTTTCTCTTTTTCATTAGTTGTATTTTCTTTGAATTCAAACATAGTGTAGTATCGTGTAGTTAGTGGTCAACTTGTTTTCTATGTTTTTTATTTATCTTTTATAAGTTAATGAACAACAATTTAGTACTAGTACCTAGAAGGAGATAAAATATTTCATTAGCAAAAAGCCAGTCACCTTCTTTATCCTTACTTCTACATTCTCACTTTCTTGACATGTATGAAATTAAGTAATTCACAAAAGAATTCCCAAAACAGTAATTAAAAACTCCAAAAACTCTTCTATTCAAGGATCACTTCAAAGCAGCAAACATATGCCGATTTAATGACAGTGACTGAGAATCTGCTTGGATTGCTTAATAGACCTTTAATCTTGATCGTATTTGACCAAGTTATTTTTATATTTTTGAATATTTTTTCGGTTACTGACTTATATTCATTAAGTTTTCAAGGAGTTAGTGTGCCCATTTCTGATATATATATATATATATATATATATATATATATATAATAACGGTATCATTGTTTCGTCTCTACTTTGAATGCGAGGTAAGTGGAAACAAATATTTTAACCTATATTTAGTTCGTTAAATTGACTAATATTTGAGCCGGGAGATTATAATAAAATAAGAAAAAACAATTTTTATTGTGACATGGAAAGTAGAGTAGCTATCCAATTTCTACGTGAGTAACTGTAGCATAAAACATAGTAGTAGTATTTGGTGCACTTTAGATGATGAGGTACATTTCTTTATTTAAAAACGTGACAATCTGCTTTTCTTTATGCTTTTTTTTTTTTCTGAACCTGAAAGTGAAGTACAAGCTACCAGTTCTCCTCTTCCTTGTAGAATGTGAATATTATTTCCACTGTTTGTGTAATCCTCATTTCTAACATGGCACCTGCAATATTTTGTCACTCTTGGTTAGCAATAATTTGCATCTTCTTTTCTGGTTTCATAGTTTCATGTCATGAGACAAACAACCTTATTCTCAAAGAAAATCCAAACCATGTTTCATCTTCAAGCAATTTCTTGTTTGGAACTGCCTCTTCTTGTTACCAGGTTCTTCTCACACTTCTTTCTCATTCTGTTTTTAAAATCTTTTTTCTTAAAATTCTGGTACCACTTTTTCTTGTTTTCTCCGCAGTATGAAGGAGCTTTCCTCAGTGATGGGAAAGGCCTCAATAATTGGGACCTTTTTACCCATGAAGCTGGTGAGCTTTTAGAATCTCATTTTCTTTCAATGTTTTCAACACGGATTTTATTTACTGCATTTTTACACGACCAAATTAGCACTTGAGTAATTTATTATTTTTGGGTCTTGTTGCAGGTCATATTAAGGATGGGAGCAATGGGGATGTTGCTGTTGATCAGTACAATCGTTATTTGGTACTTAATTTCATTGATTATTCATGAGCTCCTTTTTTCCCTTAAGCTTAAATTCAGTAATTTCTACTGCAAACATAGAACCCATGGTTGTTGATCGGAAATACTCCCTCCGGTCCAGCAAAATAAGTATTTTTTTTTTTATGTTTTGACACCTTTTAGCATTAATTAGCAATAGAATTAACCATTTTAACCTTACTATCTAAATATTCCTAACAAATATTTCAATACTATTTACTCCAAAGACAATATACGAAAAATATCATTAAATGAAATCATTCTTGAAATGCGAAAAAATTACTTATTTTGAATCATAAAAAAAGTCAAAAAAATTACTTATTTTGGACGTGAGTAGTAGAGAATTGTTCACAACTTCTTCTTTTTTAGGGAATCTTTCAAGACTTAAGACTGAAAATTTTCACAATTTGCAATGTAATGAACTTTGCTTGGACAAGTTTCTTGATATTGATGTTGTGATAATATCAAGTATGACTTTGAACTGATCCAGACACGTAGGTGAAAGGACAACTGGAATTTGAAGTTTTTTGGGATATTTTGTCAATAATTGAGGACATATATGATAGGTGGCTATTTCTTAGATAAACATTAATTACTACTATAATATAATACTATATTTTATGAGCCCCACAAGCAATTCTTTTTAATATCCTAGATATTTGGTTTTGAGAAGAATAAGGACTGGATAATGCTGGAGTATATTTTTACCTATTTGACTTGTGAAACAAATAGTTAGATACTGCTAGCCTGTATGAGGATTTCTTTGTAACTTGTGAGATTATTGTGGTACTATAATTGCTGTTCCACAACCAGAATATACTGGGGCTACTAAAGTTGTGGATGAAATAACAAAATATGTGGTTGCTGGATTTGAATTTTTTGCTTTCCTTTACCTGTCATAGGCCCCTTGAACAGGGAGTACTGGCTTCTTAGCATTTTAAGGGCTCAAACCCGGCCCCTACCTTTCACCTAGTGTCAGATTCACCATATTGGCAGGCGAGTGGGTACACCTACACCGACAACCTTCAGCTTGAACTGGTCAACAACAACCCAGTATAATCACACTTAGTGCGATCTGGGGAGGGTAGTGTATACGCAGAGCTCAAATAGACCCTCGGTATCCTTCCGTCCAAGAACTTCCTACCTTGAACATGAGTACTAGCTTCTTAGCATTTTAAGGGCTCAAACCCGGCCCCTACCTTCCACCTAGTGTCACATTCACTATATTGGCAGGCGAGTGGGTACACCTGCACCGACTACCTTCAGCTTGAACTGGTCAACAACAACAACAACCCAGTATAGTCACACTTAGTGGGATCTGGGGAGGATAGTGTGTACGCAGACCTCAAACAGACCCTCGACATCCTTCTGTCCAAGAACTTCCCACCTTGAACAGGGAGTACTGGCTTCTTAGCATTTTAAGGGCTCAAACCCGGCCCCTACCTTCCACCTAGTGTCAGATTCACTATATTGGCAGGCGAGTGGGTACACCTGCACCGACTACTTTCAGCTTGAACTGGTCAACAACAACAACAACCCAGTATAATCACACTTAATGGGATCTGGGGAGGGTAGTGTGTACGCAGACCTCAAATAGACCCTCGGCATCCTTCCGTCCAAGAACTTCCCACCTTGCTCTTGGGGAGACTCGAACTCACAACCTCTTGGTTGAAAAGTGGAGGTTGCTTACCATGAGAGCAACCCCTCTTGTCAGCTTGAACCGGTCGAAATCTATATTTGTACTAAGCTCGTGTCCATTATACAAAGTGTAGTAAATGGTTAGTGTAGTAATACTCTGCACCAATGAAACCTTGCATAATCTGCATTACACTAGTTTTTCTTTGGGGTGGGGTGGGGTGGAGTGGGGTGGGGGTGGGGGGAAGCCAGACCAGTTGATAGGGATCTATAGTGAGGGACATTGTAGTTAACCATATGGTTTAAGCAAAACTAATTTGGCCTACTGAAAATAAAAAAGTTGTCAGTGTATTATGAAATGCTGCTCACACAACAATAAACTAGACTGGAAGTACTTAACAATTGAGCGCAGCTTGTGACTTTTGGAGATCATCATTCAAGAAACTCAATCCTGAGAAGAAAAGGGAACAGCCTAATTTATGTTGGCAAGAACAGTAAGATCTATCTTTGTAAATTAGGATCTAAAGTTAAAACTGGTCTATGTTTGTCAACATCATATGAAAGCAGATAAGCAGGGGCGTAACCACATAGAGTGAAGGGTGTTCGGTCATCAGAAAATTACACTAAGTATATAAAATATTATACTATGTATATAAGTTAAAAATTACTCTTTATAGATATATAGTAAATATTGAACACCCTTTGTAAAATTTCTATCTTCGCCACAGCAAATAAGCCCATATGTTTTGTTGCTTCTTTCAAAGCTGATTAAACCATCTTAGGATGAGGAAGATTTGCAATATTGCAAGACTGGGTTGCACAACATTTGGTTTTGTAAGAGGTCAAGGAGTTCCAGAAGAGAATGTTAGACCAAGTATTAGCAAAAAATATTGA
Organism: Nicotiana noctiflora; assembly: GCA_032618575.1. Taxonomy (NCBI): domain Eukaryota; kingdom Viridiplantae; phylum Streptophyta; class Magnoliopsida; order Solanales; family Solanaceae; genus Nicotiana; species Nicotiana noctiflora. Next base: position 162,059 of record JASVEL010008833.1, read on the forward strand.
AGTTCAAAGCATGAAATTAAAGAATTCTTATATTTTGTAATAAAATAAAAACAGGAGGACTTCAAGCTTATGGCAGATATGGGTGTCAATAGCTATCGTTTCTCTATCTCATGGGCAAGAATTCTGCCCAGTAAGTTATAATTGTCACTACTCTTCCTTCATCTTCAACAAATAAACTCCTTTTTGCCATTTGCATTAACAATCTTTTTTTTTTGTTGATTGTAAATTTGACTCAGAGGGAATATTTGGAGATGTTAATATGGCCGGAATTGAGCACTATAATAAGCTCATTGATGCACTCCTACAGAAAGGTTAGCTCTGCTTCTCTTGCTAACAGTTTTAAGCTATCAATTGATGATAATCAAAACTGTAGCTAAGTAAATTTGTGTTGTGAATTAAGGGATCCAACCATTTGTCACATTAACACATTATGATATACCACAAGAACTTGAGGACAGATATGGTGGTTGGCTAAGTTCACGAATACAGTAAGTAGCTGGTCCTATCTTAATACTTTAAGGTAGCTGTAGATTCATTCAAAACCCTATAATGATGAACAAGTTACACTCGTGTTGGTGGGATTGTGTTTCAGGGATGATTTCAGCTATTTTGCAGACATATGCTTCAAAAATTTTGGTGACAGAGTCAAACACTGGGTTACCCTGAATGAGCCTAACCTCATGGCTGATCGTGGCTATAGGACGGGGATTTACCCTCCAGCTCGATGCTCTGGTATATTTGGGAATTGTAGTGCTGGGGATTCAGAAAGGGAGCCCTTCATTGCAGCTCATAATATGATCTTATCTCATGCAGCTGCTGTCAGCATTTACCGTACAAGATATCAGGTTCTTTCAATGGCTCTATCCCCTTTCCCTCATCGCCATGTCAACTCTCAACATGGCATGATCTTACAGAATTAGTCCAAATAAAGATAACCCTATTAGTTGCAACGCTATTTTTGGCTCGTCTTTAGAAAAGGAAAGGAGCTCTAGGGAAAAGAAGATATCCCTCATAAGTTTCTAACTGCTATGGGGGAAATAAAACGGGAATGGTATATTTAGAAGACTAGAGTTCGAAAATTTATGCTTTGAGACTCCATCCTCCTCTATCTAGCAAACTATTATAAGTCTATAATAGCACTAAGTCCAACTATTTTGGGGCTCTTTTCCTTTTCAATCAACCTTGACAATGTTAGTTCATTAGAAGACCATGTAAGTATCAGTAACATAGTCTGTTTTATGCTGCTATTCAGAAAAGACAAGGCGGCGTGATTGGAATTTCTTTGGATATCCAATGGTATGAACCTTATAGCAATTCCTCAGAAGACATAGCTGCAACTCAGAGAGCTCGATCATTTTATGTCAACTGGTAAGCCTTCTTTATCAGTAGTTCAGTTCTACAGTGTGGTTTCTTGTGCATCAGAGAGGAAACTAATGTTTTTTGACTGAGTACCTCTTTGCAGGTTTTTAGACCCTATTATATTAGGAAGATATCCTAAAGAAATGGTACAAATTCTGGGATCTCATCTGCCAGACTTTTCAGTGAATGATTTGAGCAAGTTGAGCTATGGCCTAGATTTCATTGGCATCAATTATTATACAGCTAAATATATTAAAGATTGCTTATATTCTGCTTGCGAACATGGAAAAACTTGGTCAGAGGGTTCCTATTTTGTTACTACAGAAAAAGACGGTGTCTACATTGGGCAACCTGTATGTTTTATCATCTTTAATACTTTAGTATACCTCATCTTGTAACCCACTCTGCATACTATTACTAGTACTTTGTGCATTGCTGAAATTCTTTCATTTTTTCCAAACTTTTAAATGAATCAGACTGAAGTCGACTGGCTCTTTCTGTACCCACAAGGGATGAAAAAGATTGTGATGTACATGAAGGACAGATTCAACAATACTCCGATGGTTATCACCGAAAATGGTAAGATGAAATGAAATTTCACATCCTTGTCATTTAGAAGTGAGATGCAGTTTATCAACCAATAACTTGAACGAGATGCAATTTGATCTGTTGAGATGCAACTAATGACATAATTGGCAATGTTACAGGAATTGCTGAGAACGAAAATCTGAATCCTTCAATAACGGATACCTTGAACGATGTTCATAGAGTGAACTACATGCATAGCTACTTAAATTCGTTGGCAAATGCAATCAGGGAAGGTGCAGATGTTAGGGGGTACTATGTTTGGTCCTTACTCGACAACTTTGAGTGGCTAGATGGATATAGACTAAGATTTGGACTTTATTATGTCAACTACACAAATCTCCAGAGAACTCCAAAATTATCAGCCACCAGGTATAAAGAGCTCATGTATAACTTTCACATACAACTAGAAACACATATTGTCCAGAAATAACAAACGAAGCAATGCACATAACGAGGCTTGTAAAGAAGATTTCCATTTAGGTTTCTGTTGTTGGAAGGCAGCTGGAATCAAACTATAATTATTCAGCCTGATCCCTGCCTTCATATGCCCTTGTATTCACTCTAATGCAACTTTAATCACGTAATAAAGATTTATTGATTTTGCAGAAATATTCTGTTGAAAGCTGAGTTCTTTCCATTTCCCCCCTTATGTTAGGATTCAACTTAATGTTCCAATATTCTACCAAATGGGTGTAAACTCCTGCTGTTTTTCAAATTTAACAAAATAAATGAGCTCATGATTAAACACTTCTGCAGATAGGATGTTAAAGTTATACATTCAACAAGCATAAACTATTACAACAAACTCACTGACACTATTTCATAAACTTTTAAAAAAAGTTTATGAAATAGTGTCAGTGAGTTTGTTGTATAGTTTACTTTGCCCTTTTATATGTCAGTTATTGTGGTTTATTCTGGAGTCACTAACGCTTTTCCTTTTGTGTTGTTTTTGTTTTTGTTTTTGTTTTTTTTCCTTTTCTCGATCTTTCGCCGAGGGTCAATTGGAAACAGCCTCTCTGCCCTGTCGGGTAGGGGTAAGGCATGTGTACATATTACCCTCCCCAGACCCCACCCTGTGGGACTATACTGGGTAACTGTTGTTGTTGTTATTACTGTGAGCACGTGATTTTTGCCTTACTTGAGAAGTACTCCCAGAAAATTCAAAAATAAAAATAGTTTCGTGTTGGGTATGATTTTTGTGATTTTTGTGTTATTTTATCTTTTGTGTGCACGTTTATTTATTTAAATTAAAAAATACAAAAAATATATGCTAAGTTTTGCATTTTTAGTGTTTGATATCGAAGGCATGTGATTTACATTTTTAGGTGATATATAATTGTATGCATATATATATATATATATATATATACATGTACATATATATATGTGTAGCAATGAGATCGAATTGGGCCATAGTTCAGTCCAGGAAAGCCAGGCCCAAATGAATTGCCTCTGATCTGGCCCAAATATCCGTCCAGCCTCAGCCTGTGTAACACTTGATCTGGACCGTTGGATTTTATTATCCAACGGCCCAGATTAATCCTTTAATTCTAATATACATTCAGCTTATGACTTGACCAAACGACACCGTTTGGTTTAAGTGAGAAGATCCTGATCGTTGATCAAGTTTGATCCAACGATCGGGATTTAACTACTCAAAACGTATATAAACCCATTTCCATACCCCGCCCCCCCCAAGCCAGACCCCCCCTCTCCCTTCGTCTCCCAAAGGTCCTTAGAGACCAGGCGTAACGCCGCCGTCCGCCACCTTGCGCCGCCTGCCGGAAATCGCCTCACGGCGGTTCCGGTAGGCCAATCGCCACCAAACCAATGCCAAACCCTTCCCCTCACCTCCCCCATCACGATCCCAGCTTCCATTAACCTCGAATCTTGCCGGAGCTCCTCGAATCTTCATTTGAAGATTCGAGTCAAACTCGAACCTATGCCAAATTACCCCAAATTCACACCACGGTCTCCCCACACCTCCCTCGTACCCCGCCGGCATTGGTTTGCTTCGAATCTAACCAAAAATACAAAAGCCCCAAATCCGAGCCCAAGAACCCTAATTTTGAAGAAATCCAATTCGAGCCGTTTTAGCCACAATTGAAGTCCAAGGGACTTTAGTCTAGGTGTTCTCAATCGAGAACATCCCGATTAAAGCCCGTTTGGCTTCAATAAGTCCGAGTTTTAGTTCGAAGTTTGGTCGGCAGTCTTCTTTTGAGGTATTCACTCCTTCTTTGGTCGTTTTAAGTCGATTGGTGTGAATATGTGTGTTTGTTTCATTCATTATTTCAGTTTCTCATGTTTTTAATTTCCCATACCCGTTTGGTCTGTTTCTTCTCATTTGAGGCCCTTTATTTGGCCAATTCTTCTGTTTTAGTAGTTAAAACGAATCATGAGTCCAATGTGATTAAAGTCGTCAAATAGTTCGTAACATTAATCCCTTGAATCTGCCTGGTGCAATTCACTGGTATAGGGTTGGTTACTGTTTAATTCAGATTAAAGGGATAATTGGGTGTAGTTAATAGTATAATTGTTTAATCATACACCCATACAAAGGGCTAGTGGAACTGAGCACAGCAGGGTATCCACTGAACACTGCCAGGCTTATTGTTTAAGGCTTGAGCCCATCTTTGGACAGTAGTTAGTGGGGTTTGCAGGGCATTTGATGGGTCTGGCAGAGTTGGGAGTGGGCAGGGTGATTAGTTAATTAGGGGCAGGTGTTCTGGAGGGGCTGTGAGCTATAAATATAGCATCAGATAGAGACATTGAGGGGGATACACAGACACACATTATAGAGAGGAGACCGACTGGAGAGCATCTGTGATAAGCAAAATACCTGGAGATATACATTGATAGACATACATTCATAGATACATTGATAGGCATTTCATACACACACTTAGAGAGCAAAAGATTCATACACTGAGAGTGACAAAAGGTCACTGTTTCATTGGTTTGGAGTCACTGTTTCATCGAGTTCTCTTGGCTACTGTCTGGCTGGTTCTTCTGTTAATTGTTATTGTTGTGTTATTGTGGCTACTGCCACTGGTTGTGGTCGTGTGTGCTGATATTGCTGCCTGGTTGTTTGGGGTTTGCTTTTGGTCTATTGGTGGCTGGTCTGTTAGTGTTTGCTGCCTGGGGTTTGGTCGTTTGGTTGCTGTTTGGCTTGGTTTGTTGTTGTTGCGGACATTGTTGTTGTTGTTACACTGGTTTTGTTGCTGCCTGGTCTGGTTGTTGTTGTTGTTACACTGTTGTGTTGCTGGTTGGTGCTGTGGTGTTGTTGCCTGGGATTTTGTTGCTGTTTGTGGTGCTGTGGTGTTGCTGGTCCAGTTTGTGGCCACTGGTTATTGTTGTTGTCTGGTTGTTCATTGCTGTTAGGTTCAAGTCTTAGTCATTGATACTGGTTGTTGGTCTAAGTGACTGCTGGTCTATTGGTCTATTTGGTTCACTGGTTGTTGTTGCTATTGGTTTACTGTTGGTTGTTGTTGGTCTTTGATTATTCCTGCTCCTGTTACTGTTTCTTGTTGCTGTTGCTGCTTTGCCGTCGCTCACTCTTCCTTGTTCTTCCGCATTCCAGGTACACACCTCTGTTATTGTAATTCCTTGGTACGAAAAGAATGAAGTTTGAAGCTTGTGCATAAAGTCTATTGAAACATGTAGTCGTTTATAGTTCTTATGTTTAATTACATTCTGTTATTCTTCAATTAAATTTGTATTGCTAGTCTTGTTACGGAAAATGTAGCTAGACCAAAGATACACTATCATTAGATATGCACGTAACCCGAATTAGTCTGTTGTACCTTTGTTCAGTCTTCTCTATTCATGTGTAATCTCCAAACCTGTTAAATGATAGACCTTATGTTAAAAGCAAGATTAGCTAGGGAGTTGTTACTCAACGGAATGACGTAATTAGATTAAAAGAGTCGGGGGTGCATTTCATGTGACCCGACCCCAATTTCGAGCAAGAGTAAATAAAGCATGTCATGAACCACAGGCGCATTTCATGCAATGTGGTTCGTAGCAAGTTTTAAGTAATTTGGAATCAACTCTTAAGTAAGATACAGTGAGATGTAATTCGCTTTAGATTTGAATCAAAGGTACGCCTCGCCTAATAGTTACACTAATCACATAGCCGTCATAAATGTACATATAAATACTTAGGTTTCGAGATGCGTCGTTTCTTAACGAATATCACGCCTTTCTCAACAGTGTAAATAAGTAGTCGATCCGGGCACATATTTTAGTTTTACCTTTTTAAATACGGGTGTGCATTTCATGTGACCCAAATCCAAACCCCGAAATGTTGAATGAAAATATGTTGAGGATCCGGGTGCATTTCATGTGACGTGATTCGAAAGCATATTTTTGAGCAACTCTCTCTTTCGTAAATCACAACCAATAATAAAAGTGGTAAAAGGGGTATTAACTTGCACTAAGTACATAATTGTAAAAGCAGATAGATAAGCCAAACACGACAGTTGAGCGACCGTGCTAGAACCACGGAATTCGGGAATGCCTAATACCTTCTCTCGGGTTAATAGAATTCCTTATCCGGATTTCTGGTTCGCGGACTGTTAAATAGAGTCATTCTTTTCCTCGATTCGGGATTTAACCGGTGACTTGGGACACCATAAAATCTCCCAAGTGGCGACTCTGAAGTAATTAAAATAAATCCCATCTCGATTGTCCTTTAATTGGAAAAACTCTTCGCATCCTTGCGGGTGCGTAAAAAAGAGGTGTGACAGCTCTGGCGACTCTGCTGGGGATATCTTTAGAATTCGAGCTCGGAATAACTGTTGTATTTGGCATATTTTATTATCTGATTTTTTTACATGTTGGCATCAATGTGCAAAATGTTGTTTTTATCGCTTTGATATTGTGTGAACCGTACATATAAATTGTGCCGGAACCAATCTCCTCTCCGAGTCTTCTAAATCATGAAGAAGGTGTGCACTTCGTGTGACTTCTTTTCTGTATAGTGTCTAATTCCCATTTTAGAACGAGGTTTGGATAAGCTGCAAAACCGGTGAAGCTTCCGTATTCCCGGTCGTCGCTCTCCTCCTCGGCTCGAGCGGTCCGCTCGGGTAAGCTCAAGTCTAGTAACGTATAAACCCAGGTTTTTAAACCTATAATAACAAAGCTTCACGCCGGATCCCTAGTAGTAAACGTTTATTTCGCATCATGTCGCATTTGGCTTGGGGACTCAACACAGTGGCATGGGTCCGTTCATGTGACAGCGACCCGAAACGAACGTACCATCCCCGCCGCATCCCGTTTGCTCTTGCGCATTTATCCGTTATAGACTCGCATGCCGACCGGCTTTAGAGAGAAACCCCCCCCCCCCCCCCCCCCCCCCCCCGAAAAAAGTGGGCCGACTAATTTTACGCAAAGAGTACACGCAGTAGTGGTTATTTGGTTGGGGGTGTATAAGATTCAACGGCTATAACATATCTCACAAACTCGTGAACTAACAAGTTTGTTGCGTGTTCCAGAA
>JASVEL010008834.1:0-90834 GCA_032618575.1 Nicotiana noctiflora
GTTTCTGGAAAATATACTTCAACGGATCCAAACGCGAAATGAGGTAAGTGGTGTAAGAAGACAAATAATGTTTCAACTTTTGGGCTACCCAAGTCAAGGCGCAACATGTCTTTTCCAAATGAGTGTACTTAACCTCGTGGACCGTGAATTTCTTACTGAGGTAGTAAATGGCCCGTTCCTTTCTGCCAGTAAGATCATGCTGCCCCAGTATGCAGCCGAACGAATTCTCCAAAACCGTTAGATAAAGAATCAGGGGTCTACCCAGTTCGGGCGGAACCAGTACGGGTGGGTTTGACAGATACCCTTTGATTTGGTCAAACGCTTCCTGACATTCTGTAGTCCATTCTATCGCGACGTCTTTCTTCAACAGACGGAATATGGGTTCACGGGTTGCTGTAAGTTGAGCAATAAACCTACTGATGTAATTTAACCTTCCCAACAGACTCATTACCTCTGTTTTATTCTTTGGCGGGGGTAACTCTTGAATGGACTTGATTTTGGATGGGTCCAACTCAATGCCCCGTCGGCTGACGATGAATCCTAGCAACTTTCCCGATGGAACTCCGAATGCGCATTTGGCCGGATTGAGCTTGATATCATATCTTCGAAGTCTTTGAAAGAACTTCCTGAGGTTGGCAACGTGGTCTTCTTGACGTCTAGATTTTATGATCACATCATCCACGTATACTTCAATTTCCTTGTGTATCATGTCATGGAATACCGTAGTCATCGCCCTCATGTATGTTGCCCCTGCGTTCTTCAAACCGAACGGCATCACCTGGTAGCAATAAGTCCCCCACGGTGTGATAAAAGCCGTCTTTTCTGCGTCCTCTTCATCCATCAAGATCTGATGATATCCCGCGTAGCAATCCACAAAGGATCCGATTTCACGTCCGGCGCAATTATCAATCAGGATATGGATATTGGGAAGTGGGAAATTATCCTTAGGGCTCGCCTTGTTGAGATTGCGGTAGTCCACGTATACTCTGATCTTTCCGTCTTTCTTTGGCACTGGTACTATGTTAGCCAACCATTCAGGGTATCGAGTGACACGAATGACTTTCGCCTGCAACTGCTTGGTTACTTCCTCCTCGATCTTTACACTCATCTCCGTCTTGAATTTCCGCAGTTTTTGCTTGACGGGAGGACATGCCGGGTCAGTGGGTAATTTGTGAACCACTAGATCAGTGCCGAGTCCTGGCATGTCGTCGTACGACCATGCGAAAATGTCTTTAAACTCCATGAGTGTTTTGATCAACTCTTCTCTCAGGTTGGGTTCAATATGGACACTTATTCTGGTTTCTTTGACGTCATCTGTGTCCCCCAGATTAACAACCTCGGTATCATTTAAATTTGGTTTGGGTTTTTCCTTGAAGTGACTTAATTCTTCACCGATTTCTTCTACGGCTTCATCATCGCCGTATTCCGATTCACTCTCGTCACCTCTTATTTCATGCGTTATTATTTCCAAACCCGATTAACTTTCTAGACTGGGTTGATTAATCTTTAAGCACGCCATATCATTAAGATTAGTTGAAAGAAAGCTGCTCAGAAAAGTAAAAAGAAGGAAAATAAACAAAATTAGAAACGAAAGGAACAAAATTTCATTAATGGGAACAGTACAAGGAAAAACAAACTTGCGAACTCAAATCAAAACGAACTAAAACAAACGAATTTTACTTCGGGGACAATCCCAACACAAAATTTTGAAAGAAAACAATCCAAAACAAACTACCAAGACTCCTTCCGGACAGGGAGAGGAGTAGCCTTCCAATTATTCAACTTTGCTTTCGATCCCACAAAATGTATATCGGCATGGATGGATCCTTCGCCATCCTCTAGCATGCATACATCTGCGAATAGGTCCTCGAATTTTCTTAAGAACTCTTCGTCTGGCCTAACCATAGGACTGGGAACCTTTGTCGTCGGATGTCCTCTTACTCCGGACCTGACAAAAGATCAGGAAAGGCGCGGAACAGGCTTCGGGAGCACCCATATCTTCTGCTTATTCCTCTTGGCTCGTTGGATGTCCTCTGATGTTGGCTTGAATCCCAAACTGAAGGTTCCCACATTTTCGACCACAGATACCGGTTGTATGATTCCTTGCAGAGATGCACCTAAACCTTTGCTGGGTACGAAACCGTTTCTTAGCATTTCATGAGCCACCATGACGTCTGCGGTAATTATTCTGTCATTGCGAATGCATTCCCCTTCTGGAACTCGGTTGGCGGATACCACATCGCAGATCTGGTATACCCATGGCCCAACATCTTCTTCTGTCTCAACAAAGGGGACGATGGTGCCTGGTTGTAGATCATTCTCTCCATAGACTACGATCTCCTGTTGGTCCCACTCAAACTTGACTAGTTGGTGTAGTCTGGATGGAACTGCTTTTGCGGCATGGATCCACGGTCGCCCTATCAGAAGGTTATATGAAACTACCATGTCCAGCACCTGGAATTCCATGGTGAACTCCACTGGTCCAATTGTTAAGATTAACACTATGTCCCCGACCGATGCCTTGCCTCCTCCATCAAACCCTCGGACACATATGCTATTCTTGCGTATCCTGCCGATATCCACTTTCAACTTGTGTAGTGTAGAGAGAGGACAAATGTTCGCACTGGACCCATTGTCGACCAGGACTTTGCTGACCACCGACTCCTCGCACTTCACCGTAAGATATAAAGCCCTGTTGTGCTCGGTGCCTTCCTCAGGCAACTCGTCATCGGTGAAGGTGATCCGATTCGCTTCGAAGATCCTATTGGTGATCTTCTCCAAATGACTCACCGAGATTTTATCAGGTACGTGGGCCTGTGAGCACATGATTTTTGCACCGGGTAAATAATTCCAAAATTAAAATAAATATGTTTTTGAGTGCAATTACTTGCTTTGTTTGAAATTAACTATATTTTGTGTGTTTGAATAAGTAAGAATTAGAAAAAATCAAAAAAAATTAGGCTAGTTAATTACTTTGTTTAATTAGTTAGATTTTAAGGAAATTAAAAATAGCTTAAATAGGAGAAAATAAAGAAAAATAGCAGAAAAATTGCAAAAAATATTAGAAAATTAGAGTAAGTAGTAAATTAGGATTTATAATTTTTCATAAAAGAAAAAGAAAAAAAAAGTATAAAAGAAAATACATAAAAATAATTAAAACCAGAAAATACAAATATATATATGAAGGTATACAAAACTGGGCCAATTGAAGTCCAGTGGTTTGGCCCAGTGAATTGGCCCAGTGAAGTGGCCCGTCTCTGTGGAGAGATCGAATCTCACCCGTCCATTAGGACAGATCCAACGGCTCAGATAATTAGTGAAATTATTTTAATTAATTGAGTTTTAAGAGTTGATCGGAGCCGTTCCTTTGGATTGATCTAAGGGCTTGAAAATTTGGTCTCCCAGGCGACAAAACGATGGCGTTTAAGTAACGCCTCTCTCAGACCGTTGATCTCAATCAAACGAACGGTCAGGATTTCCTAGGACATATGGCCTATATAAGGCTTCTGTCTGAATAATTCGCCATTTCTCTAAAAAACCCTAGAGACGGCCGCCCCAAACCCCTCTCTTCATCTCCATCGTCTTCACCTCACAAACCCTAGCCGGCCATGGCGGCCACCACTCTACGGTGGTCGCCGGCCTCTTCTAACTTCCCCCCTCATCTCTCTCTTCTTCTCCTTCTTCTTTGTTCCAGAGAAAACCCAGAAACCCTGTTCTTCGAAGTCCCGGTCACCGGAATCTACGCCGGTGACCACCAAAGTATGAAGATCCACCTAAAACCAATGCCAATCTCTTCCTCTCCACTTGATCTATTACCCTACCCCACTGGTTCCCCTCGAATCAGCCCCAATCGCCTCGAATATCCCAAAAAGGGTCGTCGGAACCCTAACTCCGGCGACCCCCAAACCTCAAATCACCCAAAGGTCTCGTCTTTTACCATCCCCTAACACCCCTTTGCAATCAAAAATCAAAAGGCTCCCCCTTTGAGCCTAAATGAAAATCAGAGAAAAATCAGAAGAAAAAAGAGTTCTGAAAAAGAATAAAGAAAAAAGGAAACAAGAAGAAAGGCTAGGGAATCAGAGAGTGAAAAGAGAGTGAAAAGAGAGAAATAGGAAGCTCGGGGGACCGGCCCCGCTAAGCTAAGTCCCCGACCCTTATGTGCTTTCTCTATGCTTTATTCGTTTTCTTTGCTTCTCTGTGCTTTATTCGTTTTCTTTGCTTGTTTGTTCATGTATTCGATTTCTTTGCTTGTCTGTTCATGTTCTCTTGTCTTTCATCTTATGTTTCTGTCTGTCTTTTCTATTATGTAGATTCTCTATATCTTATGTTTCATCTGTTAGTTTAGGTTTTTAACTTGCTCATCTTTCGTATCTTGTTCCTGTTTGTCTGTTCATCCTCTCTTGTTTCATATCTTTCATCATGTGTATTCTTGTATGTTTTTCTGTTTCTTTTTAGATCCTGAAATCGTATTAGGGTTTCTTAACTCGCTCATTTTTATATATTTGTTCTTCTGTTCGTTGGTTTCAAATTATGTTCTGTTTCTGATAAGTCAAAGTGTTACCTTGATTATCTTCTCTTCATCATCTTGTGAACCATATGGTCTTTGATCTGTTTGGCTCTTATAGTATAGCTTTTCTTCTACTGTCATGCATGCTTAGTTTTGATATTAGCTTAACTCTTGTTTTCTTTTCATCTTTTAAGTTGATGTCCTGACTGTTCTTCCATGCGTATTCTTCACTCTTGGTTATAGCTAGAGTTCTCTTGTTTAGCTTGCAACATTGTTTCTGTTTGCTTAAAGCCTAAGTCACTTCTGACTCTTTTCTTGTCTTCACTTTTACTAAATCATATAGTTTTGGATTTGTTCTGATTGCTCTTGTGGCTTTAGCTTGAAAGATATATGATAGAACTAGGTTTCCTTTCCATCTCATTTTTCCTCATAATGTTCTGTTGCTTTGTTTGTTTCAAGTCATGTTATGTTTCTGATTGAGTCAAAAGAGTTACCTTAATTCCATTATAGTCCTTGATTTGTTTAGCTTTCATAGTCTAGTTAACTTTTCTTCTACTGTCATGACTGTTCTTCTTTGTGTGTCCCTCACTCTTGGTTATAGCTAGAGTTCTCTTGTTTAGCTTGCAACATTTCATCTGTGAAATTAGATATCTCTTGTGCTTCCCTTCATGATTAGTTTAGTTGTTTTACCCTAATTAGAGTCTCTCCTACTAGTTCAAATGTCCATACTGTTCTATCTTCTTTACATGAATTAGTTTGGTCCTAAGGCCAGTAGTTGGTTCTCATGAATGATATAAGTCATGCTTCATTTCTTCTGGACTGTTTTGTGAGAATTTAGTGTCCATATGCCCATGAATCTTGAGTATGTTAGAGTCTTTCAGTGAGTCATTTAACATAAGTTGTTTCTAATTAGTTCTGTTCAATGATTAATTGATATCTTTGCTATATGAACCTGAGCAATGTGAGTTGATTAGTTGAGATTCAACATTATCAAATCCCTTTTCTGAATTTTAATTAGTTGGTAAACACTGTTAGGTTTCATATGGTTATGGGTGCAATTACATTTTGAAATGGCTAAAACTGCAATAGTTCCATGTTAGTTGAACACTGTTAATGCTTTCATGCTTAGGTGAATTGGCTATAGCTGCTAGTGCTAGGTCTCATTAATTAGTTAGTTTTAAATAGGAATTAGCTGAAAATGATCATAATTAGGCTATAAGTTAAATAATTGGCCTAAGAATGGTCAACCTTGCAAGGGGTTGACCAATTCTATAAGCCCTAACACACAGCTCACTGTTAACAGTGGCTGGTTGTGCAAAAGGGGCTATGTTTGCAAATGCAGACTAGCCCAGGCTCTCTTTAGAGCCCTGAGCATGAAATGGCCAAACCTGCAAATGGTTTTGGGCCCAAATGTTCAGTAATTGGCCTTAATAGCCAAAGCCAAGTCTCAACTTGAGACTGGCTAAGTTTTAAATAGTTTAATTATAACAATAAAACAGGCTATGCCTGCAATTAGCTTAAAATTGAAATAATGTGGTCTTAATTGACTGGAATTAGATTAAAAGTGGCTAGAATTGAATTGGTTTCTTAAAATAGAACTGGCCAGCCCTTAAATACTAATGCCAGGGCTGGCCATTAGTTAAATAGGTGCAAAACAAGCTGAAAATTGACCTAGGTAGGCTAGTAAATCAGCAGTGCCCTTAGGGGCACAATTGGGAATTAAAAAGGTAAAATAGTAACTAGTTAGAACTTAAAAGGGTAATGGAGTCATTCATGCTCATGATTTCTGCAATTTTGCAGAGATTTAGGGGTATAATGGTCTCCTAAAAATGGGAAATCTGTAAAAATCTCAAACCCTTAAGGTCATACTAGTAAAAGGCCCTAAAAGGAATCTTTTAGAACCTTCCAGCACATGCTGGAAGGGTTTTTCATAACAGAAATAGGGGCTAAAGTGCATAATTCATAAATTTAGGAGGGGGAAGTGGGATTAATCCCATACTTCCTCCCCAAGTTTTCAGCCCTAAAAATATCTATATATACCTTTAAGAATGGGGCTGAAAGGGGGTTCCAATCTGAGTAATATAAGAAATATATCTGGGGTTCCAACATTAGCAATCTGAAATTCATTAGTTTGAGAGTGAAAATAGCATAAAAACAGTAGGATTTTCTGGGATTTCTCGAGTTAAAATTCGCCTATTGCTTCTGATTTTGGGTTGTTGGCTTGATCAATTATCTGGTTTTCTGCTGGTTTGATTGCTGCTGGGTTTCTATTGTGGTTGTTGTGATATTTTTGGCTTTGTGGATCTTCAGTCATAATCACTGTTGCATTGCCTTGTTCGAATCCTTGCTGATTACTTGCTTGCTTAAATCCCCTAGACTCATTGGTCTTCTTCTCTGTGATTCAGGTACTCTTCTACCCGTAATGAAGCTGTAATGGAATTTGCTGAATAGAAATGAAGACTTGGAGTTATTTTGTTATCTGTTTGTAGCTTCACTTTTATAGTATACTACAGTAGATAGCAAAGAAAAACAGAAACAAAAGCCTTGTAATAAGTAGTGATATAACGGTAGTATAATCATAGTAATACATTACACTTAGTTTAAATAGGAAAAACTTAAAATATAAGTAAACAAATCATGATGTCAAATACCTATAAACTACTGTTTCATAGAAAATGTCGTAAATCAATATAACTTAGCTAATGTAATAGATCTACGCTTGAACATGGAGTAGCAAACATTAGATAGTGATTCATGCATAATTGAATTGATAATCTAATGAGTGAGGTAAGCCGTATTAAAAATCAGTGGTTTAATTATGATAAAGTCTTTGAGCCATTTAGATAAAAGTATTCGATTTATAACCATGAATGTTTGGGATTGTTTAAACTATGGTCGTATAATTCGCTTGTTTGGAAATCAATAACTGGGTAGTATAATAGCTCGATTAGAGTCAGATTTGTGATATTGATAGGTCTAGTTCACCATAAAACTTGTATATAATCTTAACTCTGTTTACAATCTTGCTTTAATAATCAGTAGGTAATTAGTTTAATTGTTCTTCAAGCCTTTTTTATCATCCGAACCGTCTTTCTCAGATTTAGGACTGACCTTAAATAAAAGTGTAAAAAGAAGAAGCAATCTGTTAGTTTTAGTTTGTAGTCTGATAATTGATGTATTGGCTTCCCTTTACTGAGTGAATAAAAGTGATGTGATTTCCAGTTCTGAGTATTTATTCCTTTATGAAACCTGTATCATATCTTCTGTTATTACAATCTGGTTTGGGCCCAATGTATAGCGTGGGCTTGAACTATCCTACGAAATTGTTTGGGTCAATGATCGATAACCTGAAGACTGCCTGGGCTGACCAGGCCCAATAAATAATAAGAACTCGACAGGCCTGGATTACTATAGTGTTAGTAATACGATTAAGGCAAGAACAAATATAGAAAACTTAGCCAAATATTAGTATCCTTTAATAAAAATTGGGATGAGCCTCGCCCGAATAACAAACACCGGGGCCCCCATTTAGTAATAGAATAACATAGTATTCGGGAAAGCTAATAGCCAATTCCATAGCTTCTCCCAAAAGATTTAAAAGCCGATAGACATTACTTTAGGGCACGACTTTAATATACCTTCCTATGAACGAGTGTGCACTTGGTGCGACTCAAATCCAAATCTCGGTAAAGCTGAAATACACCAAAAGTCATAGGCGTACTGGTTGCGGTATGACTCGAGGCGTGTTTTCGCGATACCGCAAATTCCTTAAAAATGATATTTAACGTAAAAGCACATTATGTTGTTAAAACTTATAATTGAGTCAAACAAAAGTCAAGAACGACAGTGGAGCGACCGTGCTAAAACCACGGAATCCGGGAGTGCCTAACACCTTCTCCCGGGTTAACAGAGTTCCTTATCCGGATCTCTGCTTCGCAGACATTTTTAAGAGTCAAAATTCCTCGGATTCGGGATTAACCGGTGACTTGGGACACCATTGTCATTCCCAAGTGGCGACTATGATTAATCTCTAATAAAATCCCGAACCGATTGTCCTTAAATTGGAAAAACTCCTTCCCTTACGTTATTTTATCCGTCTTGGGTAATTGAGCGTCGGGGTATACCCTACGAGTGTATTCATACGCTTTAAGTGTTTGGGGTAGTAAAAAAGGGAGGTGTGACAGCTCTGGCGACTCTGCTGGGGAACCAACCCTGAATTTCGATTTCAGGGTTTAAGAACTCGAGCTCCTTAGAACTGCCGTTTGCGTTTTTGTTTGACTTCATTATATGATTTGAACAACATGCTATGTGCTTTATCGCTTTGATATTATGTGAACTGTATATATAAAATTGTGCCGAAAACCCTTCTCTCTTCTCCCCCGGGGATGTGCTTACTGGTTGAGACTCCCCTTTCTGTTAAATGTCACCTTAAATTAAGAAAATAGAGGCCGGATAAGTTACAAAGCCGATTGACTCCGCGGGTCACCGGTACGTAGCCCCTCCTCGATTCGAGTTGTCCGCTCGGGTACACGGTCTAGCACTCTATGAAACCATAAGATTTTTGAACATAGGTCTAGGACGATTATTTGCATCATATTTGACTTAGGGGACTCAACACAGGGGTTGGGTCCGTCTAGGACAGGTGACCCGGTATTGAAAAGATCGAGCATGCTATGTGTTGCATTTTATTGTCCTTGATCGTTATGCGGACCGGCGAAAATCCCGAGATTGGAAAAATTGTTGAAAAAGAAAAAGAGAGAGGAAAATAATGATTTGTAGAAAATAGGTATATGGAAAATTTGAGAATTTGAAAAAATAGGTGGAACATTTTTTGAAATAATTGGTCAAATAATCTGACCGAACTACGCAGGTTTGATTCTCGCCATTAGGTGGGATACGTAGGCAACCCTTAAACGGGTCCAACCACACTTTTAGAAAAAAAGACCAAAAAGATTTTCTTTTCAAATAATCGAGGTGATTGCTATTTTTGGAAATTGCCGAATGTTCCGAAAGGACGACGGAAGGCTGTTTTTGCAAAAATGGCCACTTCGAAAAATCATTTTTCTTTTCTTTCATTCAAAAATTGAAAACTTGCATTGAAAAAGATTTTTCCTTTTCTAAATAAAATCACCTTAATAAATGTGCGGGACGAGCACGATGATGAATGAACAATTTTCCCTAAATAAAATCCCTTTGGAGCTGAGATTATGGTGGCAGGACATGAGATCCGATGGTCAAGACTGGGTCAAAAGGTACTTGAAAGGCCTTACGGGGTTACTCGAAATAGTTCCTCGAGGTGATGTGGTTAGAGCGTTGGTCACGTTTTGGGATTCGGCACACAACGTATTTCATTTCCCAGATTTTGAACTTACCCCGACTTTGGAGGAGATTGCCTTTTACATTGGGAAGACCGAGGTTCCGCTGAAAGGAAAATACCCGGTATCTCCGAGGACGGTGACAGTACATCGCTTCCTCGACTCTTTGAAAATTGCCCGGAATGTTCATAATGAAGATCTGGCCAACGGGTTTTGTTCTTTAAGCTTCATCTACAATAGGTTTGGACACGTTGGGGGTTTCAATGATCTTACCAACAAATTATGCTGTAAGTCCAACCGGGCGAAATGGGAAGAACACCGGAGGTTCGCATTTTTGGTGGCATTTCTTGGAGTTGTTGTATTCCCGAGGAAAGATGGCCATATCAATATAAAAGTCGCCGGGGTAGCTACCACGCTGATAGTACAAGAAAACTGTACTTTGGCCCCAATGATTGTTGCGGATATCTATCGAGCTCTGACTGCGTGCAAAGCGGGGGCTAGCTTCTTCGAAGGGTGTAACTTGATCTTGCAAATCTGGCTAATTGAGCATCTATGTCACCATCCTTCGTACTCGAGCTATGGTTCGGCCGATCGGACATGTTTGGAAGAGTTCAATGCGAGGACAAAGGAAGTAAAATTGCCAGAAGGAGTCCAAGGTTGGATTGTGTATCTTCGATCACTAACTGACGGTCAAATCGATTGGACGTATGACTGGTTACCTCTCGACGAGGTGATATACATGCCAACGGAGGGATCGCCGTTTTTGATCATGGGTTTGAAGAGTATACAACCCTATGCCCCATACAGAGCCTTGCGACAGTTGGGTCGGTGTCAGATTATTCCGAGAGATGGGGATCTCAGTGTGCAAGCTGTGAAGATTGGTCCGGACGGGCAATTCCCGGAAGCAAAAATCCGGCAAATCTGGAATGAATGCCAAAATTTGAAGATTGATACTTGTGTGCCGAATAGAGCAAAGGGGAAGATATCACCTGGGTACTCCACATGGTACCGACGAGGGGTTGAACACGAACGTCTTTCAAAGAGACCTCACTTGCAAGACATGATAGAGCAATCCGAGGAAAATCTGAAATGGGCGGCCAAGGAAAAAGAATATAAGGCCAAAATCAGTCTGTTGGAAGATAAACTGAGAAATCTTCATTTCGAAAGCGGCTTACAAGCAGCATCCGATGAAGTGGAAAAGAAACAGCTGAAAAAAGAAAATGATATGTTGAAGGCTCAAGTAGCTCAAATGAAAATTGCATCCGAGACTCCAGTACGTTCAGCCCGAGATGAAAAGTTAATTGAGATTCTCCGGCGGAAAGTAAATGACTATAGCTTTGATTTGGACGTAGCTGAAAAAGAGTTAGTCAAGGCTCGGAAGCAAATGGGCAGAGACGCCGATGAAAGAGCTAAGTTGGTTCGGCAGCTACAAGACAAGCACGATGTTGAAGTAGCTCAGCTTAGAAAGAAAATAATCTCAGCCACAGTCAAAAGTAACAAGATTATCAAAGATCTTGAAGAAGAAAGAGAACACTGCTACACGACTATGGCTAGATTGGAATTGGAGCTGCAACAGGTGCAAAAGGACAACCAACACACCTTGGATGCTCGCACTCAACAAATAAGCCGGCTATTGCAAGAAAAAGGGGTCATCAGAGAAAAGATTGTTCGCATCGCCCAATACATCACCCGGAAGACTCAGCTTTGTGAAGATATGTCTCGGGGGACTTTTGTATCTGCAGTGAAGTTTTTTGTACAACAAGTCATGGCCGACCTGGATAGGCTTCAAAGGGGTTTAGCATATAGGCCCGCGGCAAGGCCGAACGATGCCTCGCGGGCACTAGGTGCATTAATGTACTCTTAGGTCATGCATCATCTTTTATTTTTCTTTTTTAAAACATCACTTTGTAATCAATGTTTTGAATTATCAATGAGAAAACAAGTGTTGTTACCAATTCTTTTGCTTTATGTCATTTCCTTTAAATCCGCTAGGCAAATAAATAGGAACGTAATAAGGAAAAGGGGAGAAAAGAAAAAGCAAGAAAAGAAGAAAAGAAAAAAAAGAGAGAAAAGCAAGAAAAGAGAAAAAAGCAAAAAGAAAAGAAAAGAAAGAAAAGAAAGAAAGAAAACAAAAGAGCGGAAAAAGAAAGAAGATGATTGAAGTGAGCAGCGGCCGGGATGATGCATAACGACTCGAGCGAATGTGTTTGTTTTTAAAGTCGTTACATCTTATTCATGCGCTAACAACTAACAAGTGTTGATGTTTGTGAGTCCAGATTTTCTAGGCAACTGGCATACTGGCTACCCACCCATACAACACCAGGTCCAAAAAGATGACAAAGGCTGTATCCCAGGAGATCGAGGCGACCATTGTAGACCCTGCTCACGAAGAAGAGATCGTGGATGTGGCGGGGATGAAAGAAGAAATGTACAAGTTAAGACAACAGATGGCTGAAATGTACCAGGCTTGGTCGAGAGGTCAACCACTACCAGCCTACCCTGCTAACCCTGCATATGTCCCTCCAGCCAATCCTAACCCCGAGCCACCAACAATGAACTCGTCCTCCACCTACCCCGACTACCCTCACTACTATGCTTCCACCTCCCAGATACCACCACCTCCAACCAAGCAAGCACCACCTCAGATACCACAAGTTGCTCCTGTATATGTGGCACCTCCGCCCGCTGTTATCCACAAATCCTCTAGTGAACCGATGTTTCATATCCAGGATCCTCACTACTACCCTCCGGAGCCTACTTTCAGACAACACGAGTCTCACGCTCCGATGATGGAAGCAAGTGCCGGGCAGGAAGAGATGGCTCGGAAAGTGAAAAGTCTTGAAAATGCTTTCCGCAATATGCAAGGGCTGGGAGGGCAAGTAAGTGTAGCCTACAAAGACCTGTGTTTGTTCCCTGAGGTGCAGCTTCCCGCGGGATTTAAGTTGCCAAAGTTCGACATGTACAACGGACATGGGGATCCGGTAGCTCATCTAAGAGGATACTGTAGCAAGATGAGAGGCGCGGGAGGTAGAGATGAATTGTTGATGGCGTACTTCAGCCAAAGTTTGAGTGGATCAGCTCTGGAATGGTATACCCGACAGGACCATACAAGATGGTTCGTCTGGGATGACTTAGCGCAAGCTTTCGCTAGTCACTTTCAGTACAATTTGGAGATCATACCCGACAGGTTATCCCTTACCAAGTTGGAGAAAAAGCCAGGAGAGAGCTTTAGAGAATACGGTTTTAGATGGAGGGAACAGGCCGCTAGAGTGGATCCACCGATGAAAGAAGGAGAGATGGTGGATTGTTTTCTGCAAGCTTTGGAGCCAACATACTACGGCCATCTAGTGTCAGCAATTGGAAAGAGTTTCAACGAAGTTGTGAAAATGGGGAGTTTCGTAGAGGAAGGTTTGAAGACAAACAAAATTATGAGTTTTTCGGCTATCAAAGCCACCAATCAAGCTATACAGAGTGGAAACGGAGGAGTGATGGGAAAGAAGAAGAAAGAAGAAGTAGCAACCATTGAAAGTAGGTCATGGAGTCGCAACCCACATTATAACCCACCAAGACCCTACCGCCAACACCCACCAAGCCCAGCAACTCCATATAATCCACCACCACCATCTTACCCGCCAAACCCTTACAACACGCCAAGCCCATATAACCCACCACCATCACCATACCCACCAACTGTACCACATTACCACCACCCGCAAGCCCAAACCTACCCACCACCACCACCCCACGTGTGGAGAGCTCAAGCTCCACACAATGTGTACCACACCCAAAACACATACCCAACCCCTAAACCTTACCGAAACCAGACTAGACCCAGGCCGGACGCTGATTGGAGAAACAAAGCAAAAAAGTCATTCACTCCTCTCGGAGAATCATATACCAGTCTTTACCACAGGTTGAAAGAATTGGGGATGTTGAGACCAATTGCACCGAAAGTTCCAAACCCACCCCCAAAAAATCTTGATTCTTCTGTCAGATGTGAATACTGTTCAGGAACATTGGGCCACGATACTGAGAAGTGTTGGCAATTAAAGAATGCCATTCAAGATCTTATCGATGAGAGGAGAATTGAAGTACAGGCTCCCGAAGCCCCAAACATTACCCAGAATCCATTGCCGAATCACCACGAAACGCATATGATAGAATTGGTGCAGGGTGATGGCAATCAAAAACCATCTCAGGCCGTCATGATGATAAAGTCGAGTGACAAGTTAGAGAAGGAAATTGTGAAGGAGGAAGCAATTGTTGAGAAACCAAAACCAGTAGTGGTGGGAGGTTTAAAGGTGGTAGTTCCAGGTGCAAAGACGATCGTGACTGTGAAAGGAGCAAGTGCAGAGCCAGTAATCATAAAACCAGTAGTGCAAATGCCAGTGGTGAATACAAAGACTGTGCCTTGGAACTATAATAAGGTAGCAGTAGTTTACAAGGGAAAAGAGATTTCTGGTGAAATTAACGAAACGCATGGACTTACCCGATCTGGAAGGTGTTTTGCTCCAGAGGAACTGAGAAAGATGAAAACGGTAAAAGAAAGTCAACTGAAGAAGCCAGTGTCGGAGGAGGAAGCAGAAGAATTTCTTAAGAAAATGAAGTCACAAGAGTACTCAGTGGTTGAGCAATTAAGAAAGACCCCCGCCCAAATTTCTTTGCTATCTTTGTTGATACATTCAGAAGAACACCGGAAAGCTCTTATGAAGATTCTAAATGAGGCTCATGTTCCGGAAAAGATTTCAGTGTGTCACTTGGAGAAGATTACCGGCAAAATTTTCGAGTCTAATAGGATCACCTTCTCTGATAAAGAGCTGCCGGTGGAGGGAACTGAACACAATAAAGCATTGTACCTTACAGTAAAAAGTGAAGAGTCAGTAGTGACCAGGGTATTGATTGACAACGGATCGAGCGCTAATATTTGCCCGCTGTCAACTTTAGGGAAGCTGAACATTAGCCCGGATAGAATCCGGAGAAACAGTATCAATGTGAGAGGGTTTGACGGCGGAGGTAAGAACACGTTGGGAGATATTATTTTGGAAGTGACCATCGGTCCCGTTGATTTTACGATGGAGTTCCAGGTGCTCGACATCGCCGTATCGTATAACTTGCTGTTAGGTCGACCCTGGATTCATGCGGCCAAGGCGGTGCCATCTTCTCTACACCAGATGGTCAAGTTTGAATGGGAACAGCAAGAGATTGTTGTACACGGGGAGGA
The DNA here is from genome assembly GCA_032618575.1 of Nicotiana noctiflora. NCBI lineage: Eukaryota > Viridiplantae > Streptophyta > Magnoliopsida > Solanales > Solanaceae > Nicotiana > Nicotiana noctiflora. Next base: position 15,044 of record JASVEL010008834.1, read on the forward strand.
AAATGCTTGTAATGTGGTAGCACCTTTTGATGGTACTGATGGGGATAGGGGTCCTTGGGTCTACCAAGTGACGGATGCTATAGTAGTGAACAAAATTGCTGAAGGAGAAAAGTTACCAACCCCGATGATGGCACCAACTGCTGTGATGGTGGCCAGAGAAATGCTGAGAAACGGATTTGCACCGGGGAGGGGATTAGGCAAAACACTGCAGGGAGTCATTCAACCAGTTCAGCTTCCGGAGAATAAAGGTACATTCGGCTTAGGGTTCAAACCCACCTTTGCCGACATCCAAAGAGCCTCTAAAGCCAAAAAGAACTGGACCTTGCCCAAACCCATACCCAAATTATCAGACACCTTCATCAGGCCTGGTACAAAATATCAACCATCTGCTGCGACAAAGTGCATTGAGACCCAACTTGATGAAGAAATGCTTGGTTTTAAGAAAATGTTTTGGGAGGTGAATACGATTGAAGCAGGGGAAGGCACGAGCAGAATGGACGTGCAATTTGTGGGGCCTGAAATCACATTGAACAATTGGAAAGCTACTCCTTTCCCTATCAGGAAGGAGTCTTGGTAGTTAGCTCAAAATTTCATCATTGCTTCCCCGAAAGTTGTTATTTTATAGTTTCCCCATTCCCCTCATGAAAAAAAAATCACCATGTATCCCGAACATTGTTCGTTTCTTTTATTAATGAAATGCAGTTTTTCCTTTTTCTTCACTTTTGCCTTATTTTCCTTTATTTTTCCTTTTGTACAGTTTTGCATGTGTTGATTCCAATGCCATGTCATGCGTGAAGGATTCTAGACCCGGTTCTGACAATCATGTTACTATACAAGAAATCGAGGAAGATAGTGAAATAGAATGTGAGGATGAGGAAGCCCTGGAGGAAATAAGTAAGGACATGAAACAATACGAGGAAAAACCCAAACCGAATCTGAGTGATACGGAATCTGTAAACTTGGGGAGCGAAGATGATGTCCGAGAAACAAAGATTAGTGTGCATTTGGAGGCACCCCTCAGGGATGAATTGATAAGGTTGTTACATGAATTTAAGGACATCTTTGCCTGGTCCTATGATGACATGCCCGGGCTTAGCACAGATTTGGTGGTACACAAGTTGCCTATCTATCCTGAATGTCGGCCGGTAAAACAAAAGCTGAGGAAATTCAAAACGGACATTAGCGTGAAGATAAAAGAAGAGGTGAATAAGCAGCTTGAGGCAAAGGTCATAAGAGTTACCAAATACCCCACCTGGTTGGCAAATGTTGTGCGGGTTCCGAAGAAAGATGGAAAAACCAGAGTGTGTGTGGACTACAGAGACCTTAACAAAGCCAGTCCGAAGGATGACTTCCCATTGCCAAACATCCACATATTAATCGACAATTGCGCCAAGCATGAAATCGGTTCGTTTGTGGACTGTTATGCAGGTTATCACCAGATCCTGATGGACGAAGAAGATGCTGAGAAAACTGCCTTCATTACACCTTGGGGAACGTACTGTTACAGAGTAATGCCGTTTGGATTGAAGAATGCTGGGGCAACTTACATTAGGGCAATGACCACTATGTTTCATGATATGATGCATCGGGAAATTGAAGTATATGTGGACGATGTCATCATAAAGTCCAGAAAACAACCTGATCATGTGAAAGATTTGAGGAAGTTTTTCCAAAGACTTCGGAGGTACAATCTAAAACTCAATCCGGCGAAGTGTGCTTTTGGAGTACCTTCAGGGAAACTACTGGGGTTTATTGTGAGTCGGCGAGGTATTGAACTGGATCCATCAAAGATCAAGGCTATTTAGAGTCTACCTTCGCCGAAGAACAAGAAGGAGGTCATGAGCTTATTAGGAAGGTTGAATTACATTAGTCGGTTCATTGCTCAATTGACATCAACATGCGAGCCGATTTTCAAGTTGTTGAAGAAAGATGCGGCAGTGAAATGGACCGACGAGTGTCAGGAAGCCTTCGACAAGATTAAGGAATATTTGGCCAATCCTCCGGTGTTAGTTCCTCCAGAACCAGGGCGACCTTTGATTTTGTATCTGACGGTGCTAGATAACTCTTTCGGTTGTGTACTGGGTCAACATGATGAGACAGGCAAGAAAGAACAAGCCATCTACTACCTCAGCAAAAAGTTTACATCCTACGAGGTGAAGTATACCCAACTGGAGAGAACTTGTTGTGCATTGATTTGGGTGGCTCAGAAGCTAAAGCATTATTTGTCGGCATACACTACGTACTTGATATCACGATTGGATCCTCTCAAGTATATATTTCAGAAGCCTATGCCTACGGGAAGACTGGCCAAATGGCAGATTCTGCTCACAGAATTCGACATTGTCTATGTAACTCGTACGGCGATGAAGGCACAAGCTATTGCAGACCACTTAGCCGAGAATCCGGTGGATGATGAGTATGAACCATTGAAAACATACTTTCCGGATGAGGAGGCAATGCTTGTCGAGGAGATGGAGCAAGAGGAGAGACCAGGATGGAAAATGTACTTTGACGGAGCCGTCAACAGCAGGGGCGTTGGTATCGGAGCGGTACTCATCTCAAGTACGGGTCAACACTATCCCGTCACAGCTCAGCTTCGATTTTTCTGTACCAACAATATGGCCGAATATGAGGCGTGCATCTTGGGATTAAGGATGGCGATTGACATGGGTATTCAAGAGATTTTGGTCATGGGTGACTCGGATCTCTTGGTACACCAAATTCGAGGGGAATGGGAGACACGAGATTTGAAATTGATACCATATCGGTATTGTTTGCACGAGTTGTCTCGAAGATTCCAGTCTATAGAATTCAAGCATATCCCGAGAATGCACAATGAGATTGCAGATGCTTTGGCCACGTTGTCCTCTATGTTGCATCATCCGGACAAGACATATATAGATCCGCTCCAGATCCAAGTCCGAGATCAGAATGCTTATTGCTTCGCTGTGGAAGAAGAGTCAGATGGAGAGCCGTGGTATCATGATATTAGAGAATACTTGAAAGGTGGCAAATACCCGGAGCAAGCCACTGGAGACCAGAAGAGAGCCATCAGGCGTCTAGCCAATGGATTTTTCCTCAGTGGAGGAGTGGTATACAAAAGAACACCAGATCTGGGTTTATTGCGGTGTGTGGATGCACAACAAGCAGATGAAATCATGATTGAAGTACATGCTGGAGTATGTGGACCCCACATGAGCGGATATGTTTTAGCAGAGAAGATTTTGAGAGCAGGGTACTACTGGCTCACGATGGAGCGTGATTGTATCAGGTATGTAAAGAAATGCCACCAATGCCAAGTACATGGGGATTTGATTCACTCCCCACCTTATGAGTTACACACAATGTCGGCACCTTGGCCCTTTGTTGCTTGGGGCATGGATGTCATCGGCCCAATAGATCCAGCCGCTTCTAATGGGCACAGGTTCATCCTGGTTGCAATTGATTATTTCACCAAATGGGTCGAAGCTAAGACATTCAAGGCGGTGACGAAGAAAGCGGTGGTGGATTTTGTGCACGAAAATATTATATGCCGATTTGGAATCCCCAAGGTGATTATCACGGACAATGGAGCCAATTTAAACAGTCATCTCATGGCGGAAGTTTGTGAAAGGTTTAAGATCACGCACCACAATTCCACACCTTACAGGCCAAAGGCAAATGGAGCAGTAGAAGCGGCTAACAAGAATATCAAGAAGATTCTCCGAAAAATGGTGGAGGGATCCAGGCAATGGCATGAAAAGTTACCCTTTGCTCTCATGGGTTACCGCACGACGGTACGTACTTCTATCGGAACCACACCTTATACCCTGGTGTACGGAACGGAGGCTGTTATACCCGCAGAAATAGAAATACCGTCATTGCGAATTATAGTTGAATCTGAGATAGATGACGATGAATGGGTAAAGGCCCGGTTAGAACAGTTGAATTTGATTGATGAGAAGAGATTGGCCGCAGTCTGCCATGGACAGTTGTATCAGCGAAGGATGGCCAGAGCATATAATAAGAAGGTACGACCTCGAAAGTTTGAAGTCGGACAACTAGTATTGAGGCGTATCTTACCACATTGGGCAGAGGCAAAAGGCAAGTTTGCGCCGAATTGGCAGGGACCATTTGTGGTATCACGGGTGTTGTCCAATGGAGCATTATATTTAACGGATGTTGAAGGAAAGTGCGTAGAGACTGCTATCAATTCGGATGCGGTCAAAAGATACTATGTATGATTCCTTTTCAATTGTATGTTTTGTATTTTGTTGTGATTTTGGAATTGAAATGACGAAGGCATTTTATTCTCTATCCAAACACTTTATCCATTGTTAACCCCTTTGAGCCTTAATGAATGAATTCTTTCATATCCTTCTCTCGGAATCGCTCTAGTGCAATAAAATCGAAATTGCCAGAATGAAAAATGAAATGATGGAAAAATGAAAAAAAAAAAAAAAATGAAAATGAAAAAAAAAAGAGAAAAAGACAAAAATCGGGAAAAAGTCAAAAAGAAATCCATCTAACTTATGAAGTTGGATGAACTACGTCTGACTTGATCCCGAAAGGGTACGTAGGCAGCCTCTTTGAGGTTCAGTCACAATAAAGAAAAAATCCAAAAAATTCCCCACATATTGAAACTGGGGCAGAAGTTATGTTTAATAATTCCGAGAGTTGTAAATATTTTTAACCCTCGTTGAAATTTTGAGCCTTTATATCTTTTTTCTTAACCCGTCCAAAAGCCACGTTACAGTCCAAAGAAAGACCTTCTGATCAATTTTGAAATGATAACAAATACAACGAAGGAGGAGCGAAGCATCGGATAATACCCGTGGTACAGAAAACGAAATACAAAAAGGAAAAATGGAAAAATAAAAAATGAGAGAGTCTCATCGGTGAAAACCTTAGCCGGCACTGTGAGACGATTGTGAGGTTGAGAGAAATAAAATGAGAGAGTCTCATCGGTGAAAACCTTAATCGGCACTGTGAGACGATTGTGAGGTTGAGAGAATAAATGAGAGAGTCTTATTGGTGAAAACCTTTCGAGGCACCGTAAGGCGATCGTGAGGACTATCAGAAAAGAGAAAAGACAACAAAAAAGAGTATCGGTTTGGGTCAAAGGCAATTCAGAGTCAGAATAATGATTGGAACGAACTGGGTCGGAGTTTAAATACATGGCATGGTCGGCGGAATCAGCCAGCAAATACCCAGATAAGTTCAGTCATCTCTCCAGAATACCCTTACCTTTCTTTCATTTTTTCTGCATTTCATTGTTTACCCTTTTGAGAGCTAACTACCAGCTCCTGATAACGGAAGTTGAAACAACACTGGATCAGAAATGATAGAAGATTGGGGAAAAGGAATAAAGAAGCTTGGCAAACATGGCCAAAGAAAAAGAAAACAAAACAAAAATGGAGAAATGAGAAAATACAAAAAGAGTCTGCAAGGGACAAGAAGTTGAAAGTCATGCAACATGAGAAAGCAAAAACAAAGGAAGCAATAAGAAGTGGGGACGGCGGATGCCAGTTGCCAGCAGTTTATATCTAATAAATTTTGTTTCATGCAGGAACAAATTCTCACTAATCACTTTAAAGTGAATGTGACCAATGTGGAAAATTTAAAATACCAAAAAGAGAAAGTCTGCCGAATAAGTAGAGAAATTCACAGGCAAGAGATAAGTTGGTAGAAAGAAAATACCAAAAAGAGGAAGGTAACATCTTTTAAAATTTGCTCCCTAGTCCACAGGCTGAGGGAATCTTTTCTGCATTTGCATTGCACGTTTAATTTACGTTAGGTGCCAACCTTCAAATACGGGAATATTTTACGCATCGCATTGCACGTTTAAATTACGTTAGGCGCCCACCTTCTAATACGGGAATATTTTCGCATCGCATTGCACGTTTAAATTCGTTAGGTGCCCACCTTCTAATACGGGAATATTTTACGCATTCGCATTGCACGTTTAATTACTGTTAGGCGCCCACCTTCTAATACGGGAATATTTTACGCATCGCATTGCACGTTTAATTTACGTTAGGCGCCCACCTTCTAATACGGGAATATTTTACGCTTCGCATTGCACGTTTAAATTCGTTAGGTGCCCACCTTCTAATACGGGAATATTTTACGCATCGCATTGCACGTTTAATTTACGTTAGGCGCCCACCTTCTAATACGGGAATATTTTTCTGCGTTTGCATTGCACGTTTAAATTACGTTAGGTGCCCACCTTCTAATACGGGAATATTTTACGCATCGCATTGCACGTTTAATTTACGGTAGGCGCCCACCTTCAATACGGGAATATTTTACGCATCGCATTGCACGTTTAATTTACGTTAGGCGCCCACGCTTCAAATACGGGAATATTTTCTGCATCGCATTGCACGTTTCAATTACGTTAGGCGCCCCGCTTCAAATACGGGAATATTTTACGCATCGCATTGCACGTTTCAATTACGTTAGGCGCCCGCCTTCTAATACGGGAATATTTTACGCATCGCATTGCACGTTTAAATTACGGTAGGTGCCCACCTTCTAATACGGGAATATTTTACGCATCGCATTGCACGTTTCAATTACGTTAGGTGCCCACCTTCTAATACGGGAATATTTTCCGCATCGCATTGCACGTTTAAATTCTGTTAGGCGCCCACCTTCTAATACGGGAATATTTTTGCACACCATGGTTTATACAGTTAAAAAAGCCCACACTGGGGCAGAAAAGAAGAAAAAAAAGAGGTAGTTTGTTGTTTTGTTTTGAGCAGGTTCAGTTCGAGATCAAGAAAAACAAGAAAATCAACAAAAAAGAGAGTCATCAAGAAAAACAAGAAAATCAACAAAAAAGAGAGTCAACAAGAAAAACAAGAAAAATCAACAAAAAAGAGAGTCAGCATCAAAGAAAATCAACAAAAAGGAAGATTCTGCATCACCGGAAAGGGAAGAAGAGCAAAATCAAAAAAAGAGAGTAGGATCATAGCTTAGAATAGCTTCTTCATTTTACATTTTCCCCCGGTGTAATAAGGAGTAAGTCGACAAGTCTCAACAGTGTCAATGCAACAGTGAGTCTGGTAGTTTTAAACTGCCAGACCTTCCCGAACTACACTGACCTGATTTCTGTTTAGCCCAGGATATGTAGGCAACCTCTAAAGCAGGGTGCGGTCAAAAGGTTTTCAAAAATGCTTTCACGGAATATGCCGATGTGCAAAAATCTCTCATTACCGCTCACTTGTCTTTGCACTGAAACTCTTCGTGTTCCCGAGCAAAGAGGGGCAGCTGTGAGCACATGATTTTTGCACCGGGTAAATAATTCCAAAATTAAAATAAATATGTTTTTGAGTGCAATTACTTGCTTTGTTTGAAATTAGCTATATTTTGTGTGTTTGAATAAGTAAGAATTAGAAAAAATCAAAAAAATTAGGCTAGTTAATTACTTTGTTTAATTAGTTAGATTTTAAGGAAATTAAAAATAGCTTAAATAGGAGAAAATAAAGAAAAATAGCAGAAAAATTGCAAAAAATATTAGAAAATTAGAGTAAGTAGTAAATTAGGATTTATAATTTTTCATAAAAGAAAAAGAAAAAAAAAGTATAAAAGAAAATACATAAAAATAATTAAAACCAGAAAATACAAGTATATATATGAAGGTATACAAAACTGGGCCAATTGAAGTCCAGTGGTTTGGCCCAGTGAATTGGCCCAGTGAAGTGGCCCGTCTCTGTGGAGAGATCGAATCTCACCCGTCCATTAGGACAGATCCAACGGCTCAGATAATTAGTGAAATTATTTTAATTAATTGAGTTTTAAGGGTTGATCGGAGCCGTTCCTTTGGATTGATCTAAGGGCTTGAAAATTTGGTCTCCCAGGCGACAAAACGATGGCGTTTAAGTAACGCCTCTCTCAGACCGTTGATCTCAATCAAACGAACGGTCAGGATTTCCTAGGACATATGGCCTATATAAGGCTTCTGTCCGAAGACGGCCGTCTCATTTAGCCAATTCTTAACCCTAGAGACCAGCCGCCTCTGTTCTTCATCTTCTTCATCTCTGCAAATTCGACGGCCATGGCGGCCACCACTCCTACGGTGGTCGCCGGCTCCTCTTACCTCGCCCTTCATCTTCTCCTTCTTCTTCATTTCATAATACACCCAAAACCCCAGAAAAATACCCTGTTCTTCGAAGTCCCGGTCACCGGAATCTACGCCGGTGACCACCAAAGTATGAAGATCCACCTAAAACCAATGCCAATCTCTTCCTCTCCACTTGATCTATTACCCTACCCCACTGGTTCCCCTCGAATCAGCCCCAATCGCCTCGAATATCCCAAAAAGGGTCGTCGGAACCCTAACTCCGGCGACCCCCAAACCTCAAATCACCCAAAGGTCTCGTCTTTTACCATCCCCTAACACCCCTTATAACTCAGAATCCCAAAAGGCTCCCCCTTTGAGCCTAAATGAAAATTAGAGAAAAATCAGAAGAAAAAAGAGTTCTGAAAAAGAATAAAGAAAAAAGGAAACAAGAAGAAAGGCTAGGGAATCAGAGAGTGAAAAGAGAGTGAAAAGAGAGAAATAGGAAGCTCGGGGGACCGGCCCCGCTAAGTTAAGTCCCCGACCCTTATGTGCTTTCTCTATGCTTTATTCACCTTCTTTGCTTCTCTGTGCTTTATTCGTTTTCTTTGCTTGTTTGTTCATGTATTCGATTTCTTTGCTTGTATGTTCATGTTCTCTTGTCTTTCATCTTATGTTTCTGTCTGTCTTTTCTATTCTGTAGATTCTCTATATCTTATGTTTCATCTGTTAGTTTAGGTTTTTAACTTGCTCATCTTTCGTATCTTGTTCCTGTTTGTCTGTTCATCCTCTCTTGTTTCATATCTTTCATCCTGTGTATTCTTGTATGTTTTTCTGTTTCTTTTTAGATCCTGAAATCGTATTAGGGTTTCTTAACTCGCTCATTTTTATATATTTGTTCTTCTGTTCGTTGGTTTCAAATTATGTTCTGTTTCTGATAAGTCAAAGTGTTACCTTGATTATCTTCTCTTCATCATCTTGTGAACCATATGGTCTTTGATCTGTTTGGCTCTTATAGTATAGCTTTTCTTCTACTGTCATGCATGCTTAGTTTTGATATTAGCTTAACTCTTATTTTCTTTTCATCTTTTAAGTTGATGTCCTAACTGTTCTTCCATGCGTATTCTTCACTCTTGGTTATAGCTAGAGTTCTCTTGTTTAGCTTGCAACATTGTTTCTGTTTGCTTAAAGCCTAAGTCACTTCTGACTCTTTTCTTGTCTTCACTTTTACTAAATCATATAGTTTTGGATTTGTTCTGATTGCTCTTGTGGCTTTAGCTTGAAAGATATATGATAGAACTAGGTTTCCTTTCCATCTCATTTTTCCTCATAATGTTCTGTTGCTTTGTTTGTTTCAAGTCATGTTATGTTTCTGATTGAGTCAAAAGAGTTACCTTAATTCCATTATAGTCCTTGATTTGTTTAGCTTTCATAGTCTAGTTAACTTTTCTTCTACTGTCATGACTGTTCTTCTTTGTGTGTCCCTCACTCTTGGTTATAGCTAGAGTTCTCTTGTTTAGCTTGCAACATTTCATCTGTGAAATTAGATATCTCCTGTGCTTCCCTTCATGATTAGTTTAGTTGTTTTACCCTAATTAGAGTCTCTCCTACTAGTTCAAATGTCCATACTGTTCTATCTTCTTTACATGAATTAGTTTGGTCCTAAGGCCAGTAGTTGGTTCTCATGAATGATATAAGTCATGCTTCATTTCTTCTGGACTGTTTTGTGAGAATTTAGTGTCCATATGCCCATGAATCTTGAGTATGTTAGAGTCTTTCAGTGAGTCATTTAACATAAGTTGTTTCTAATTAGTTCTGTTCAATGATTAATTGATATCTTTGCTATATGAACCTGAGCAATGTGAGTTGATTAGTTGAGATTCAACATTATCAAATCCCTTTTCTGAATTTTAATTAGTTGGTAAACACTGTTAGGTTTCATATGGTTATGGGTGCAATTACATTTTGAAATGGCTAAAACTACAATAGTTCCATGTTAGTTGAACACTGTTAATGCTTTCATGCTTAGGTGAATTGGCTATAGCTGCTAGTGCTAGGTCTTATTAATTAGTTAGTTTTAAATAGGAATTAGCTGAAAATGAATAATTAGGCTATAAGTTAAATAATTGGCCTAAGAATGGTCAACCTTGCAAGGGGTTGACCAATTCTATAAGCCCTAACACACAGCTCACTGTTAACAGTGGCTGGTTGTGCAAAAGGGGCTATGTCTGCAAATGCAGACTAGCCCAGGCTCTCTTTAGAGCCCTGAGCATGAAATGGCCAAACCTGCAAATGGTTTTGGGCCCAAATGTTCAGTAATTGGCCTTAATAGCCAAAGCCAAGTCTCAACTTGAGACTGGCTAAGTTTTAAATAGTTTAATTATAACAATAAAACAGGCTATGCCTGCAATTAGCTTAAAATTGAAATAATGTGGTCTTAATTGACTGGAATTAGATTAAAAGTGGCTAAAATTGAAATAGTTTCTTAAAATAGAACTGGCCAGACCTTAAATACTAATGCCAGAGCTGGCCATTAGTTAAATAGGTGCAAAACAAGCTGAAATCTAACCTAGGTAGGCTAGTAAATCAGCAGTGCCCTTAGGGGCACAATTGGGAATTAAAAAGGTAAAATAGTAACTAGTTAGAACTTAAAAGGGTAATGGAGTCATTCATGCTCCTGATTTCTGCAATTTTGCAGAGATTTAGGGGTATAATGGTCTCCTAAAAATGGGAAATCTGTAAAAATCTCAAACCCCTAAGGTCATACTAGTAAAAGGCCCTAAAAGGAATCTTTTAGAACCTTCCAGCACATGCTGGAAGGGTTTTTCATAACAGAAATAGGGGCTAAAGTGCATAATTCATAAATTTAGGAGGGGGAAGTGGGATTAATCCCATACTTCCTCCCCAAGTTTTCAGCCCTAAAAAATATCTATATATACCTTTAAGAATGGGGCTGAAAGGGGGTTCCAATCTGAGTAATATAAGAAATATATCTGGGGTTCCAACATTAGCAATCTGAAATTCATTAGTTTGAGAGTGAAAATAGCATAAAAACAGTAGGATTTTCTGGGATTTCTCGAGTTAAAATTCGCCTATTGCTTCTGATTTTGGGTTGTTGGCTTGATCAATTATCTGGTTTTCTGCTGGTTTGATTGCTGCTGGGTTTCTATTGTGGTTGTTGTGATATTTTTGGCTTTGTGGATCTTCAGTCATAATCACTGTTGCATTGCCTTGTTCGAATCCTTGCTGATTACTTGCTTGCTTAAATCCCCTAGACTCATTGGTCTTCTTCTCTGTGATCCAGGTACTCTTCTACCCGTAATGAAGCTGTAATGGAATTTGCTGAATAGAAATGAAGACTTGGAGTTATTTTGTTATCTGTTTGTAGCTTCACTTTTATAGTATACTACAGTAGATAGCAAAGAAAAACAGAAACAAAAGCCTTGTAATAAGTAGTGATATAACGGTAGTATAATCATAGTAATACATTACACTTAGTTTAAATAGGAAAAACTTAAAATATAAGTAAACAAATCATGATGTCAAATAGCTATAAACTACTGTTTCATAGAAAATGTCGTAAATCAATATAACTTAGCTAATGTAATAGATCTACGCTTGAACATGGAGTAGCAAACATTAGATAGTGATTCATGCATAATTGAATTGATAATCTAATGAGTGAGGTAAGCCGTATTAAAAATCAGTGGTTTAATTATGATAAAGTCTTTGAGCCATTTAGATAAAAGTATTCGATTTATAACCATGAATGTTTGGGATTGTTTAAACTATGGTCGTATAATTCGCTTGTTTGGAAATCAATAACTGGGTAGTATAATAGCTCGATTAGAGTCAGATTTGTGATATTGATAGGTCTAGTTCACCATAAAACTTGTATATAATCTTAACTCTGTTTACAATCTTGCTTTAATAATCAGTAGGTAATTAGTTTAATTGTTCTTCAAGCCTTTTTTATCATCCGAACCGTCTTTCTCAGATTTAGGACTGACCTTAAATAAAAGTGTAAAAAGAAGAAGCAATCTGTTAGTTTTAGTTTGTAGTCTGATAATTGATGTATTGGCTTCCCTTTACTGAGTGAATAAAAGTGATGTGATTTCCAGTTCTGAGTATTTATTCCTTTATGAAACCTGTATCATATCTTCTGTTATTACAATCTGGTTTGGGCCCAATGTATAGCGTGGGCTTGAACTATCCTACGAAATTGTTTGGGTCAATGATCGATAACCTGAAGACTGCCTGGGCTGATGCGGATCCATGATTAGGCGAGATGAAGAGACCAGGCCCAATTACTATAGTGTTAGTAATACGATTAAGGCAAGAACAAATATAGAAAACTTAGCCAAATATTAGTTCCCTTTAATAAAAATTGGGATGAGCCTCGCCCGAATAACAAACACCGGGGCCCCCCCTATTTAGTAATTGAATAATAGAACCGGAGAGGCTAATAGCGAATTCCATAGCCTCTCCCAAAGTTAAAAGCCGATATAGAATATCTTAAGGCACGACTTTAATATACCTTCCTATGAACGAGTGTGCACTTGGTGCGACTCAAATCCAAATCTCGGTAAAGCTGAAATACACCAAAAGTCATAGGCGTACTGGTTGCGGTATGACTCGAGGCATGTTTTTTCGCGATACCGCAAATTCCTTAAAAATAATATTCATGTAAAAAGCACATCATGTTGTTAAAATCTATAATCAAGTCAAACAAAAGTCAAGAACGACAGTGGAGCGACCGTGCTAAAACCACGGAATCCGGGAGTGCCTAACACCTTCTCCCGGGTTAACAGAGTTCCTTATCCGGACCTCTGCTTCGCGGACATTTTAAGAGTCAAAATTCCTCGGATTCGGGATTAACCGGTGACTTGGGACACCATTGTCATTCCCAAGTGGCGACTCTGATTATTCTCTAATAAAATCCCGAACCGATTGTCCTTTAAATGGAAAAACTCCTTCCCTTACGTTATTTTATCCGTCTTGGGTAATTGAGCGTCGGGGTATACCCTACGAGTGTATTCATACGCTTTAAGTGTTTGGGGTAGTAAAAAAGGGAGGTGTGACAAGGCCTCATTCAGAACTTTCATCAAAGCTTGCCGGTGTTCTTCAGAATGTATCAGCAAGGACAGCAATGAGATTTGCGCAGGGGTTTTCTTCAGTTGTTCTAAGACAGAATAATCATGTAGCTTCATCTTTTTCAGGAATTCTTCTGCCTCTTCGTCAGTTACCGACTTTTTTAATGTTGCCGGAGTGGTCTTCCTCAATTCCGTAGGGGCAAAACATCTCCCTGAACGAGTCAACCCTTGCGCTTCGCAGACTTCCTCTTTAACTTCTTTTCCTTTGTAGGTCGTCGTGACCCGATCATAATTCCATGGAATAGCTTTGCTATCAACTATTGGCAACTGTATTGCTGGCTTGATGATGAAAGGATCCACTCGAACACCTGCTACCGTCAAGACGGGTTTGGTTGCTACCCCTGGTACAGTTATTTTTACTTCCCCCGGCCTCACCGGTACTTCGCTTGCATTTCCCTTTTCTGCTTCCAACCCCTCTTGTACGTCCTTCCTGCAAATGAGTGACTCGTCCAGGCTTGGCCCCTTTTTCATTCCTACCCCACTAGACTTGATCATCATTACAGTCTGAGAGGTTTTCTCCTTTCCCTCTTCTACCCGTACCAACTCGATCATGTTGGTCTCATGATGAGTTGGAAGTGGATTTTGGTTGATGTTGGGCTCCGCTGGAGTCCGGACCTCAATTCGGCGAGTGTCGATGAGTTCCTGGATGGCTGTTTTCAATCGCCAACATTTTTCTGTGTCGTGCCCCGGACATCCTGAGCAGTATGCACAATTTATTGAATGATCCAGATTCTTTGGAAGAGGGTTTGGTAACTTAGCCTCGATCGGATTTAGCAACCCTACTTGCTTCAAACGGTGTCGCCCTTGAATGCTTGGTTCGGGCGAAAGCCAGCACCCGTGGGATTTCTATAGGCTCTTGGGGGTGGGTAATTATTCTGTGGATTTGGTGCACGCCATGGTGCCTGGACGGGAGGGGTGGCATATGACTGTGCGTGATGGACAGTAAAATGGGGATCGGGTGTTGGATAGTAGTGTTGCGGGTGGTTATATGGATTGTGGAAGTAATTTTGGTGGTGAGGTTGTGGCGGGTTATACTGGGGTGCGGGGCCTCTGTTTCTGAACCATGTTCCGGACTCGACTGCCGTGACTTCTTCTTTCCTCTTTTTCCGAAACACTCCTCCGGTACCACTTTGGATAGCTTGAGTGGTGGCTTTCAATGCTGAATAGCTCATGATCTTGTTGGCTTTCAAGCCTTCCTCGATCATAGCCCCCATCTTTATCACCTCGGTGAATGACTTACCCACGGACGTCACCAGATGTCCGAAATAGGTTGGCTCTAGTGTCTGCAGGAAGTAATCCACCATCTCATTCTCTATCATAGGCGGATCTACCCTTGCTGCCTGTTCCCTCCAGCGGAAACCAAATTCTCTGAAACTTTCGGCGGGTTTCTTCTCTAATTTTAGCAATGATAAGCGGTCGGGGACTATTTCAAGATTGTACTGGAACCGGCCAATGAATGCTTGAGCCAAATCGTCCCATGTAAACCATCTGCTGGGATCCTGCCTAGTGTACCACTCTAGTGCGGATCCCCCCAAACTCTGACCGAAGTAAGCTATCAGAATCTCGTCTCGTCCTCCGGCTCCTCGCATTTTACTACAAAACCCTCGAAGATGGGCTACTGGATCACCATGCCCCTCGTATAGGTCAAACTTGGGCATTTTGAACCCGGTCGGCAACTGGACATCTGGGAATGGACACAGATCCTTATAAGCGACACTGACCTGGTTGCCCAAACCGTGCATATTCCTGAAGGACTGCTCCAGGCTTTTAACTTTTCTAATAACTTTCTCATGTTCCGAACTTTGGAAGTGCTTTTACGGTTCTACCGGGTTATCCCAGTGAAGGGTGTGTGGATGCGGTTCAGGAGCCCTAAAGGTAGGCTCGGGAGGATAGTAAGAATTGTCATGGATTTGAACATGCGGCTCACCGGACGACTTTTTTAGGGTAGCAGGTGGGGGTGCCACAAAAACAGGGGTGACCGGAGAAGGATTTTGTTTGGCTGGTGGAACTTGGGTGGCATAAGGGTTTTCCCTTTGATAGTATGGATAGATCGGTGCACTTGTCGAGGGATCAATAGGCGGACGCTCTGGTGCTGGTGTAAGAGTATGAAGGTTTAGTGATGACTGTCCCCTAGCCCACGCTAGGTGCATCTCTATTATTTGTCGTTTCAACCGATCTACCTCTTCTTTCATGATCTGTATCTCTGATTTCTCTTCCTCGAGGCTTTTACCGGAACTAGACATGCTTGTTGGAATTGGCCCTTTAGATCTAGTACGGTAATGGTGGCTGGCCAGGATATTATGTCAAACCAACTGCTAAGCTTTTCTAGAATGCAACAAACTTGTTAGCTTACCGAGTTTAACAGATATGTTATAGCACGTTGGATGCAATGCACCTAACCAAATAACCCTTTCTATATGTACTCATCACATGCGTCATTCCAGCTTCTTTTCTTTTTCTTTTTTTTTCTTTTTCCCTTTTTCAATTATCCTTGAAAGCCTTATTGTTATTAACCTTCATGTTCTTTTCCTTTCTTTCTAGTGGTGGTCGAATCTTATGTGGATTGCCTACGTATCACGTCCCCGCGTGAATCAGACCGAGCGTAGTTCTGGTAACAAAATTGTGGCGAAATTCTGGAATTCTTATATCAAAACTCTTATGGTTACAAAGCCTGTCTTACAATAATCAACAGAATAAGAGAAATGCTTGACTCGAGAATAAAATGCCAACCGATTTGACTCAAAATTTTGAAAAATACATTTTTAATCAAAAGTCTAATGCTCTTAAATTCCTGGGGGCCCGCGAGGCATCATTCGGTCTTGCCGCGGGCCTTAGTGTGAGGTCCTTGTGTAGTCCCCTTAACTCTCTCATGATCTGATGAACATAGCCCATAACTGAAGCAAAAAGGGCGGTGCGGGGCATTTGTTCACAAGCTAAGCACTTCATGGTGACATAATGCCCGATTTCTCCAATTCTGTCCTTGATCATGTTCCTTTCTCTGAGTAGCTGTTCTATCTGCTGGTTTTTTGCCCCCAATCTTCGAGTATTGTTGGTGACTTGGTCTAAGAGCCTATCCACTTGTTCTTGCAGTCGGGCCATCAAATCGTGGCAACGGTCGAGGTCTGCTCTGGCATCTCGGGCTTGCTTGAAAACCCGCTCCCCGAGGATAACATTTGCTTCCCTTAGACTAGTGATGATCTCAGTGTAATCTTCTTCCACCCGTTGTAGGTGAAGTGCATGTTGATGTGCCTCCTTTCTCCAGCTAGAACGGATCCTCGTTGTTTGGGTCTTTGACTCTTCCAATTCTCTTTGGACATCGGCAACTTGGTTTTTCAAACCCTTTATCAATTTTTCGTCCGCTCGACTCCTCAACTGTCTGTCAGCATCCCTTTTCATTTGCTGGATTTGAGCTCTCAAAAAGTCATTTTCTTGTGCCAACTTCTTTTTATCTCCTTCGTCGGCGGCGGCTTGCATATCCTTTTCAAATTGGAGATCTTGGACCCGTTGCTCTATCTTGCCAATCCTTGTTTCTGTAAACCTCTTCCTTAGCTAACCAGTCCCATTGTTCTTGTGACGCTTCAGCAAATTCCCCGAGGTGAGGTCTTTTGGCTGGTCTTTCACCCGATGTTTCTCCTTTGTACCAAGTAAGATATCTGGGTACAACCTCTCCTCTAGCTCGATTCTGCACACAAGTGTTTGCCTCCAGATATTGGCATTTGCTCCGGATCTGGCGGACCCTTGCTTCTGGGAATTGACCGTCGGGACCAATTTCAATAACCTGGGTACTCAGGTCTTCGTCTTTGGGTACTATCTGGCACCTCCCAAGCTGTCTCAAAACCTGGTGGGGCGCATAAGGTTGAATGCTCTTAAGTCCCATTAAGAGAAAGTGGGACCTAGCCGCTGGCATGTACACGATTCTGTCTATCTGTAACCAACCCAACGTCCATTGTATTTGACTTGCGCTGAGAGCCCGAAAGTATGCCCTCCACGCCAAGGTTCCTTCGGGCAAGACGGTCCTATCAATCCTTGTATAGAATTCGCTTATGCAAGTTTTCTCAACCAACCCATATCTCAAGAATTGGGTGCGGCGACACAGGTGCTCGATCATCCACATCTGTAGCAGTAAATTACAGCCTTCAAAAAAATCTCCTCCGGCTTTGCAGGCTGTGAGAGCTCGATATATGTTTGATAGTATCATGGGGGCAAGAGTACTTTCGCTTTGGTCAAGCAAAGTACTGACAATTCCGGCTATCTTTATATCAATATTCCCGTCTTTTCTCGGGAATACCATAAGTCCTAAGAAGGCTATCATGAAGGCAACTCGTCCGTGCTCCTCCCATTTCCTGGCGATTACCCTTGCTGCATAACTTATTCTCTGGCTTGTCAAAACCTCCCACATGACCGTACCTTTGATAGATGAAGCTTAAAGTACAAAACCCTTGTGCTAGATATGGGTTACGTACCGTTCTCGCTATCTTCAGTGAGTCTAAAAACCGGTGTACGGCGACAACCCTGGGAGCGATTAGATATTGGTGCCCCAACGGTATATCAGTGTTTCCAATGTATCCGGTCATCTCCTCCAAAGTTGGGGTAAGCTCGAAATCCGAGAAGTGAAAGACATTGTGTGTAGAGTCCCAGTATGTGACTAATGCTCTTATGATATCCCCTCGAGGCTTTATTTCAAGCAGACATGTGAGACCTTTCTAATATTTCTTAACTTCATCCTGCCCTTCTTCGCCTAGATCATCCCACTATAGTCGTATTTGTACCGGGATTTTAGTCATGAGTGAAAAGGGTTCATTTTGAATCGTGCTCATCCTGCACATTTATTTAAAGAAGAAGATCATTTTGGCTGGCAATGATTGGACTATTTCTCAAAATTTAAAATTTTGGTATATTTTCGAAAAAGGGCAAGTTGGACCCGACGGGGGTTGCCTACGTATCTCACATCCGGTGAGAATCAAACCCGCGTAGTTTGGTCCGTCAAAACAAACTATATTTTTTGACCGACAAAGAGAACACATTTAAGAAAACCATTTTGTTGGCAAAGTCAATCTTCCGTCGTCTTTTATTAATAAACTAAATTTATTGACTTGTTGGTAAAACACATTTTTGTATTTTCTGAAAAATATCTATTTCCCCATACTATTTTCTTTTGTTTTTCGTTTTTCTTCAGTATTTAAAAGCCGGTCAGCATGCAAATCCGAATAAATGCTTAAGACAAACATGGTATAACAGGATGGTCTTTTCATTTCAGGTTGCCTGTCCTAGACGGACCCAAACCCCTGTGTTGAGTCCCCTAAGTCAAATGTAACGTGATGCAAATAAGCATTTCCTACTAGGGATCCGGTATGCGGTTATGTTATTCTAAGCTCAAAACCTCGGTACATGGTCTAGACTGTGTACCCAAGCGGACAACTCGGGCTGAGGAAGGAGCTCCTTTCCGGGAACCAAAAGGCCAGCCGGCTTAGAAACTTTCCGAGCCTCTTTATTATTTCGGGGTATGACACTAACAGAATAAGGAGTCTCAACCAGTGAGCACATCCCGGGGGTGAGAAGTGAAGGGTTTTCGGCACAGTTTATATACACAGTTCACGTAATATCAAAGCGGTAAACATATAGCAGTTTGTATATACAGTCCAGATAGTATCAAAGCGGTAAACATATAGCACATTAACTAAACATATAATAAAATCAGATATAGACAAAAACAACAATTTAACTGAGCTCGAATTCTTAAACCCTGAACCGAAGTTCTGGGTGGATTATGTCCCCAGCAGAGTCGCCAGAGCTGTCACACCTCCTTTTTCCGCTACCGCGCGTGGGCGCGATGGAGTTTTTTCCAATTAAAGGACAATCAAAACGGGATTTATTTAATTAATTCAGAGTCGCCACTTGGGAGATTTATGGTGTCCCAAGTCACCGGTTGAATCCCGAATCGAGGAAAAGAATGAATCTGTTTAACAATCTGCGAATTAGAAATCCGGATAAGGAATTCTGTTAACCCGGGAGAAGGTGTTAGGCATTCCCGAGTTCCGTGGTTTTAGCACGGTCGCTCAACTGCAATTTTTGTTTTTATCTGATTTCTTTATATTTTTAACTATGTGCTTTTAATGTTCCGCTTTTAATTTTAGAAGAATTGCGACGTCACGAAAACACATTTCGAGTCACACCGTAGCCGGTACGCCTGTGACTTTAATGTATTTCAATTTTGCCGAGAGTAAGATTTGGGTCACATAAATGCGCACCCGTATTTAGGAAAGTAATTTTATTAAAGTCGTGCCTAAAGAGTCTATCGTGTTGTTAACTTTGGGAAAGACCGTGATATTCGCTAAAACGGTCCTTCCGAGTCTAAGTACTTTAATAATTGATTGAGGGCCCTGTGCATTTGTTCTCTAATGAGGCTCATCTCACTTTTTATTTGAAGGTCGATCCTAGAGTACTACATTTCATACATGTTTCATCTCTAATCATAAATGAGAGTGAAACCTAGTGACTAATTGTTGTTTAAGCATTATTTGGTTAAGTCTTATATTGAACTTCTCATTTTAGCTACCTTGATTTTTGTCAATGACTCGTGCAAATCGATTAAATTAAGAAAATTTTATAATGTCAAATGTACGACTATTTACACTAACGCGGTAGTTGAATTATTCAAAATAAAAGATATCAATTATCAATTTAAACTAACTTATCCTAATTTAATTCATATTCAATTTGATAGCAGATTAACGTGATTTAATCTAGTTTATTAATGACATGTTACTAATTATAATATTGATCTATTACATATGATGCTAAAACCTCATTTTAATGATAAACAGTTTTCCTAAACATGTAAGAATTAAACTGAGTGTATTACAATATATATTAATCAATTGCAGCAGAAAAAAAACAAACTAATTCATGACTTTTCCTTCAATTTTATTGCCTTAACAGATCCCAATTGACTGAACCTATTATTGAACAACTCATGAGCTAACATAAACTAAATACAAAATCATAACAGTCCACAGTTCGACAGTTTTATTTATACAGATATGCATCCATCATTCATATAGTAAGAAAATAAACAACTAACGTAAACTAAATATAATAGGCATCATTTGACTGAAATAAATCCACGAGCATTTTATTTCAACTTCAATGACTGCATTGATAGAGATATGTACCTGGATATTGAAGAGCTAAAGAAAAAGAAAGCAGTGAGGAAGCAGCAGCAGCAATATCAACTTCCAGCAACCAAATAACAACAAGCAGGAGTAGAACAAACAACAGCAGTAGTAGAACAAACAGCGGGCAGCAGCAAAACACAACAACCACCAGCAACAAAACCCAACCACCAGCAGTAGCAAAACACAACAAACGCAATAGTACACAACCAACAGCAGCAGTACACGACCAACGGCAACAACAAAACAGGGATAGATGCAAGAACCAACACAAAATCTGGCCAACCCTCAATGAAACAGTAACAAGCACACTTAGGAAATTTTCCTTCCTATCTCTCTCTGTATGTCTCTGTTTTTCTTAAACTCAACAGGCTCTTAAGTGTATCTCTCCTTCTCTATTTCAGAATGCCACCCAAATGTCTATCTCCCAATTTCAGATCTCTCTCAGTGTATGTGTATATCCCCTCTCCTTTCTCCATGAAATCTGTTTTTCCAGATTCTATTCTCTTAAGTTTCCTAGAACTCTCTCTGTTTCTTTCTGTATGTGTCTCTCTCCCTATTCCAGAAAAATCACCTCTACTTATAGTTAAAACATCAAAAACCTAATGGTGCCACCCCTGCCCATCCTTTTTCTCTGTTTTTAGTACTCAACCTTGTCTAAGTGTGGGTATCACTAATTAAAAACTCCTGGTTTCAGAGGGCAGTCAGTGGCCTGCTGTACAGCAGGTTCCACTACTCAAGGAGGCATCTTATTATGGGCTGCCCTAATGGCTTAACATGTGCTCACATGGTGGCAGTCCACCAGTTCTGACATTTTTTATGAAACTAAACTTAATTCAGCTATAACCAACTTGTTTCTAATTCGAACACAGGCAATTCAAACTTCAAACTCAGTAGTGATTCAATAGGAAGTTAATCAGTATCAAGGAAAATTACTGTCTTGTTGTTTCTAACAAACAGACCTACGAAAGTAAATCGACAACATTAGATTAGTCGATTACAACATTTATAATCGATAACACACAGCCGACGGATAAACTTTCGATTCACAGCACTTAGGCATAAACAGGACAGTGTAGAAACATTGTTCGACTTCAAAAATCGGATCGAATGCGCATACTCAACAACAAACACAATCACACAATTAAACAGAAACAAAATAATTGACCATATAAAAGGTCTTCAAGGGGAGAAACAGGAAGAAATCCAAAGAACTAAACCAGTTAAAACCATTAGACCTCTACACTGACCAACGAGTACAAATAATCAAATAAGACCAAAAAAAAAAGAAAAGAAATACCTTGAGAGGAGAAACTCGGCTTGGAAGCTCGGCCGACTTGGTCTTTGCATTCGGGGTCGAAAAGACTTTAATTGAAATGTTTTTTAAGTAAAAACAATCCAATTAAGGTCTATTAGACTCCAATTTCCTTTTGAATTCAAACGAAAATCCCGAATTCGGATTCTAGGGTTCTTGAACCAATTTTGGGGTTTTTGGGTTTCTGGTTGGATTTGAACCAAACCAAGACTGGTTCGGGTGTGAGGGAGGCTAGGGGAAGGCTTGACATGAATTTGGGGTCAGTTGGGGTCGGTTCAAGCTCGACTCGAATCTTCAAATGAAGATTCGAGAAGTTCCGGATTGATTCGAAGTAGATGGTGTATGTGTTTGGATTGGGGGTGTTGAGGGGGACTTATGTTGTAAAAATGGAGGAGTTTGGCCTACCGGAACCGCCGTGAGGCGATTTCCGGTAGGCGGAGTGCGGTGGGGGACGGCGGAACGAAGCTGAGTCTTTGAGAGTTTCTGAGAGACGAAGAGGGGGGGGAGGGGTTCTAGGGGGATGGGGTATGGTATTAAACTTATATACTAGGTGGGAGATTCGATCCTGGCCGTAGGATCATGTGTGATTAAGGGCCAGGATCTTTTGGGTTAACCAAATGGCATCGTTTGGATTGAGAGGAGACTGGGTCGATCCGGGTTAACTGGGTCGGGCAAGCTTGGGTTACGATGGTGTGATCTCGACCGTTGGACTAAGAATGGGCCAACGGACGAGATCTAACACCTGAAATGGCATATGCTGGACCGTTCGATCCTACAGAATCAATGGTCCAGATCGAGTGTGACTAAAGCTCACAGATGGCATCTTTTGGGCTTGGATTTCTTGCAACTTTAGCCCCTTTGCTTCATTTCCTCACTAGCCACATTTAGATAACAACCACTTTAAACAAAAATTGAAGGAAACAAATTATAGGCTTACCACACATATCTCCTTTTTTTTATTATTTTATTTTATTTTATTTTCCTAAGTCATTTCAAACTAAATTTTAAAATACTAAGTTAAATTATACAACAAAATTAACTTACCAATATTAATTAACTTCTAATATCTATTAAACTCACATAATAAAATCACACAATTGGACAATAAACGGTAAAAAATGCAAAAAATACATTTTTGTGATTTTTTCATTTTCGTAAAATAAACTTAACTATTTCTAAGTACGGAACCAATCCTAAAAATATAAAAATGCAACATATTTTGTATATTTTTATTAATTTAAACAAATAGACCTGGACACACAAACGCAAACAATAAGAAAAAGAACATATAATCCACAAATGTTGCAAACAAACACAAAAACTCTTTTATTTTGAAATTTTGGGAGTAATTCTCGTATAGGGCAAAAATCACGTGCTCACAAATCATATGTGCCCTATTAGCACTTTGACCCTATAGGGTATGGCCTCATTCCAATAAAACCAAACATCTTCCCGCTCCATGCACCGAGCATTCTCTACCAACGACATCTTAAAACATACTATGATCCTCACGCGCCTACGAAGCACCATGTAGCCTTTGTCGAATATTTCCCTACTGATAATAAAATGTAGAGTTTATTAGGGACACAGGAACATCAAAAGTCCCAACATCATACCATACGAGCCTCAACTCTTGCCCATCCGCAAGTTTTCAAGAACGTTTTGAATAGCACCTAAATACATCGCAGGCCAAATCTGATATGACACATGACCCATAATTTGATCGTTGATAGTGAAATCCTTTCACTTGGCACGAAGCCTTAAGGTACATCTTGCTAATCCATGATACTAGCTTTTAATATTCATACGTCTTCATCATAAGACAAGCCCAAGACATTCGTTTGGTACATGTCCTTCTTAGGATAGTTAAACTCATTTCCCCCAGTATCTCTGCTGGCTGAATGCTTCGCTAAATAGATATCTTATATGAACCATATAGTCTTTATTACCACCAACCATCTTTAGACCTATATCTACCTTGTTATTCTACCATTACCGTGACGATTAGGCAGTTAAGTGAACCTTCTCAAGACCGTACTTATCAACCGAATGTCAGAGCCTAGTGTATCCCTATGTGCACAATTGAAGATCTCTCAATGTCTTGCATTATCGATATGGATGACACACGGTAGCAATAGTTGAGTAAATTCTTGACTCCCTTGGAATCCTTCTGCAGCATCACGAACCGTCGGCGCATACTTGATACCGAGTGTGCAATTTCAATACACGAGTGGATGCAAAAGAACATATGACATAGGCTCCAACTGAATAAATGGCGCACGATAAAGAATTCACAGAATTGAAGAGTTTCCTAAACAGTTACATAGCCCCCCATAGATAAATACAGATATCTCCATATCGATCATCGAGACTCTATGTAACCGGTCCGTGTCCCGTGACTCCTACGAACCTAGAGCTCCGATACCAACTTGTCACAACCCTAGTTCACCAATCGTGAACATGTCATGACGGCACCCAGTCCCCACGACTAGGTAAGCCTAACACGTTGCAGAATATACCAGTTTATGAACATTTAATAAGAATTAGCGGAAAATAAGATAAAAGGAATGTAATCCGTGCCACTTGGCACATACACCCGTCATATACACTGTTTAAAACATCACCAAGACCCGGAATCCCACGGGTAACACAGACTAAAAGAGAACATACAACTGTAGCTCTATGTAATAAGAGTATCTAACAACGGAATGAAGGAAAATATCTACTAGCACTAGAATAGAAGGAAGGCCTCCGGATCCGCGGACGTAGCAGATCATACCTCGAGGTCTCCCAAAGCGCTGCTGAATCACCTGATATAAGCCTGTCCTGATGTACCAGGATCTGCACAACAAAAATGTGCAGAAGAGTAGCATGAGTACACCACAGCGGTACTCAGTAAGTGCTAAGCCTAATCTCGATGGAGTAGTGACGAGGAAGGTCAGGGCCCTACTGAGAGAAAATAATAACATAATGATATTAACAATATTAAGCAGTTTAAATGATAAAATTTCCGAAATAACGACAATAAAGTGATCACTGCAACCGTGTACGATTAAATAACAACAAGTAACAAACTCAATCAATAACTCAGGATCTCCGGGAATCGAACCCGCTGTCCCTACCAATAACTCAGGATCTCCGGGAATCGAACCCGCAGTCCCTACCAATAACTCAGGATCTCCGGGAATCAAACCCGTAGTCCCTACCAATAACTCAGGATCTCCGGGAATCGAACCCGTAGTCCCTACCACAGCAAATAAAGGAAACACACAGAGAGAATATAATATACTTAACTACAAATTCACCGAAAAATAGTGCCAGCAATTATCAAGAAGGTCAAGTAAGACAATTAGGCAACTAGACAGTTAAATACTACCAATGTCAACAACGGAGCTAGAAGCTCTCTTTAACCCATTTAAGCATTTCAAAATATATGAAACAATAGTAATATTTATACCAACTACGGGGAGACCAAGTCCCAAAATATACTAACTCCCATAGACCGAAGGGTCAAGAGTCATGAGCCTCTACTGAACATGAGTGTATAAAGGTTTTACAAAATACCAAGTGCGGAAAGAAATGTCAATACAAAATCAAAAGACAGTAGGAAGGGATGTCGGGTCCTGCGGACTCTGCAGCTACCTCGAATATCCACAGACGTCGCCTCGCACAGCTACTGGATCACTGCTGAGAGGTACCTGGATCTGCACACAAGGTGCAGGGAGTAAAATGAGTACTGCCAGACTCAGTGGTAATAAACAAGGGTAAGACAGCGCAGATAAGAAATCCGCAATAAAACACTATGTAAAGCTATAATCGAATACCCTGTCCGGAATCAATATCAACTGTACCTATACCAATAAGTACTAGCAAAATAGTATAACAGCTAGCAGATGTAGCTAAATGCAATGCAATGCATGATATGACCGCTACGGCGCATAGCCCGATCCAATTTGGGTACTTGTGCTCACTGTGGGGGTTCAGACTCCGGAGGGGCTCCTACAGCACAAGCACAATATCACTGCGGCGTGCAGTCCGATCCAACATATATACTGCTGCGGCGCGCATCCCGATCCACTACCAGTCAGCTAATATGCAAATACAGCCGCGCAGGCTCAAAAGTAGTTTTTGAAAACTCTTTTATCATTTTTCGGTTGGAAAACAGTAATGTCAAGTTCCGGAGATTGGAATTGGCATAATAACAAAAATAGCTGCGGACTAGTAGTAAACTAGCATATCTATATGATAAGACAATGATAACGATCCTCGCGGGATCCAATAACTGGCTCACGGCCCACATGTATACTCAACCGCCCAAGAAGGGGGTTCCTCGGCTCAAGAGTGGCCATTATCACAATATATATATATGCAACCATCCGAGAAGGAGGTTCGACGGCTCGAGAATAGCCTATAATACAGTATCAACAGGTCGGACTAATATATAGTCTCCAGTTCATGATCGACCCCGCACTCTCAAGAGTGTGCGTGTCTCGCCGCTATACAGCGTCACAAAGTGGTATACCGGGGTTTCGAACCCGTGGTCATCACCCACATCTATTACTCACCTCAATACGGCGCGACGACTACTCCGCAATGCCCTTGCCACGAGAATCAAGCTCCGCACGCGTAGAATCTGATTCAATACGGTAGAAATACAACAAATTAGGCCAATGGGACTACACCCAATCAATACAACTCAATTTACATCAAAATTCCCAAAGTTGTCAAAACCCGACTTTCGGTACGCTTATCGAAAAATTCACGAAAGTCACATATTCGGAACCCTCATCTCAATACGAGTCTAAGCATATAAATTTTACCAAATTCGGACTCCATTTGCCCATTCAAAACCTTGATTTTCTAAAGTTCAAGACTAGGGCTAAATCCTCCATAAATTACCCCAAATTCCTCCATTTTCATGATATAATTGCATAATATTACCAATACTAATCATAGCTTAAGTCCATAGATGATTACCTGATGATTTCCCTTGAATTTCTCTTCAAAATCGCCCAAATCGCCTCTAAAGCCGAGACCCAAAATGTGTGAAATGTTCTGAAATTTTTCTAACTTCGGATACACTTACTTACAGCGATTTTCGCTTCTGCGGAATATTTTCCGCTCCTATGCACCCGTATCCGCGACCAAAGGGTCGGCTTCAGCGGTTCCAGGCCTAGCCGGCCATTTCCGCTTCTGCGAACAAAGGGCCGCTTAAGCGGACCCGCTTCTGCGAAGAAGCTTCCGCTTCTGCGGACACATCCGCCTCTGCGCATCATGGACCGCTTCTGCGGTCTCGCCCAAGCGGAAAAATGTCCGCTTCTGCGGACCATGCCCAAATTCTCTCGTCCGCTTCTGCGATCATTGGGTCGCACCAGCGACCCCGCTTCAGCGGAAAGGCGTCCGCTTCTGCGCAACCACCCGCTCCTGCGCATCTCGTCCGCTTCTGCGGACACGCTCCTGCGTCCAAAATTCCGCAGGAGCGGAAACAACAGAAACAGGAGGCCAACCTGCAATTTTTCCACAATTTTATCCCGTTTAACCATCCGAAAACACCCCGAGGCCCCCGGGACCTCATCCAAACATACAAACACATCTTAATACCTTATTCGAACTTGCTCCAATCCTCAAAACACGTCTAACAACATCAAAACCCATAATTCGCATCGAATTCAAGCCTAAATTCCTTAAAACATTCCAAATTACACATTCGATCAAAAACCCGACCAAACGACGTCCGAATGACCTGAAATTTTGCAGGCACATCCAAAATCACCTAACGGAGCTACTGCAACTGTCGAATTCCATTCCGACTCCCGGATCAAAATCTCACCTACCGTTCGGATTTCGCCAAAATTCAACCTTAGCCAATTCAAGCCTATTTCTACACCGGGCCTCCAAATTAAATTCCGATCGCTCCCCTAAGACACAATTCACCTCCCGGAACTAACCGAATTATCAGAATCCGATTCCGAGCCCTCTAACCAAATAGTCAACTCCGGGTTGACTTTCCTTATTCAAGTTTCCTTCACAAAGGCTGTATGCCTCATTTTCAATCCAATTCACTCCTAACTCACCCGATAGACTTTAACATTGATATAAAATCATAAAACATGCATTTTCAACATAACGGGGTGGTAATTCTCGTGACGACGGGCCGGGTCGTCACATTCTCCCCCTCTTAAGCAAACGCTCGTCCGCGAGCGGGTTAAGAAACATACCTGGAGTATCAAACAAGTGTGGATATCTACTTCGCATCTCCTGCTCGGTTTCCCAAGTTGCTTCCTCCACGGGACGACCTCTCCACTGCACTTTTACTGATGCAATCTCCTTAGACCTCAATTTTCTCACCTGACGTCCCAAAATGGCAATAGGCTCCACATCATAGGATAGATCACCATCAAGCTGAATGGTACTGAAGTCTAATACATGAGACGGATCTCCGATGTACTTCCGGAGCATAGACACATGGAATACTGGATGAACGCTGGATAAGCTGGGCGGCAAGGCCAACTCATATGCCACCTCTCCAACTCTCCTAAGTATCTCAAAAGGACCGATGTACCTGGGACTCAACTTTCCTTTCTTCCCAAACCTCATGACACCCTTCATAGGTGAAATCTTCAACAATACTCTGTCACCAACCATGAAAGACAACTCTCGAACTCTACGGTCCGCATAACTCTTCTGACTGACGAGACTGTGCTGTACGAAGCCTCTCCTGGATCAACTTTGCTCTATCCAGAGCATCCTGGACTAACTCGGTCCCTATCAATCTAACCTCACCAGGCTCAAACCATCCCACGGGGGATCTACACCGCCTGCCATACAATGCCTCATACGGGGCCATCTGAATACTCGACTGATAACTGTTGTTGTAGGAAAACTCAGCAAGTGGTAGGAACTCATCCCACGAACCACCAAAATCAATCACACAAGCTCGCAACATATCCTCCAAGATGTGAATAGTACGCTCAGACTGCCCATCTGTCTGGGGGTGAAATGTTGTACTCAACTCAACCCGTGTACCCATCTCTCGCTGAAATGCTCTCCAAAACTGAGAAGTGAACTGAGTACCCCTGTCGGATATGATAGACACCGGGACTCCATGCAACCGAACAATCTCTCGAATAAAGATCGCTGCCAACCGCTCCGATGAGTAGGTAGTACTAACTGGAATGAAGTGAGCTGACTTGGTCAGTCTATCCACAATCACCCACACAGAATCAAACTTCTTCGCCGTCCGAGGGAGTCCAGTAACAAAGTCCATAGTGATCCTCTCCCATTTCCACTCAGGAATAACAATGCGCTGAAATACACCACCGGGCCTCTGATGCTCGTACTTAACCTGCTGACAGTTGAGGCACCGTGCTACATGTCCGACAATGTCCATTTTCATCTTTCTCCACCAATAGTGTTGTTTCAAATCTTGATACATCTTAGCGGCTCCTGGATGGATAGAATACCGCGAGCTATGGGCCTCCTCCAGAATCAACTCACGAAGGCCATCAACATTGGGCACACATATCCGGCCTCTGCATCCTCAATACGCCGTCACTATCAATGGTGACATCTCTAGCATCATCATGCTCAACTCTGTCCCTAAGGACACCAAATGTGGATCATCATACTGGCGCTCCCGAATACGATCATATAGAGATGACCGAGATACAACACAAGCCAATACCTGTCGGGCTCCGAAATATCTAACCTCACTAGCCGATTGGCTAGCACTCGAACATCATAAGCAAATGGCCTCTCCTCGAGCTGGAATATATGCCAAGCTCCCCATACCTGACCGCCTTCGGCTCAAAGCATCGGCCACCGCATTGGCACTTCCCGGATGATATAATATAGTGATGTCGTAATCCTTAAGCAACTCAAGCCATCTCCGTTGTCTCAAATTAAGGTCTTTCTGTTTGAACAAGTGCTTGGAGACTACGATGGTCGGTATACACCTCACAAGACACACCGTACAAATAGTGCCTCCAAATCTTCAATGCATGAACAATGGCGGCTAGCTCCAAATCATGAACGGGATAGTTCTTCTCATGTGGCTTCAACTGCCGAGAAGCATAAGCAATCACCTTACCTTCCTGCATCAACACACAACCTATCCCCACTCTCGAGGCATCACAATAAACGGTATATGAACCTGAAGTTGATGGCAATACTAACATCGGAGCTGTGGTCAAAGCTGTCTTGAGCTTCTAAAAGCTCTCCTCGCACTCATCCGACCACACGAATGGTGCACCCTTCTGGGTCAATTTAGTCAATGAAGAAGCAATGGATGAAAATCACTGAACAAACCGGCGATAATACCCCGCCAAGCCAAGAAAACTCCCGATCTCTGTAGCTGAGGTCGGTCTAGGCCAACTCTGCACCGCCTCTATCTTTTTCTGATCAACCTGAATACCATCACGAGACACCACGTGTCCCAAAAATGCTACGGACTCGAGCCAAAACTCGCACTTGGAGAATTTAGCATATAGCTTCTCCTCTCTCAATCTCTGCAACACAATACTCAAATGCTGAGCATGCTCCTCATGACTACGGGAGTAGACTAGAATGTCATCAATGAACACAATCACAAATGAATCCAAATAAGGCCTGAACACACTATTCATCAGATGCATAAATGCTGCTGGGGCGTTGGTCAGCCCAAACGACATCACAAGAAACTCATAATGACCATATCGGGTCCCGAATGCAGTCTTCATAATATCCGAGTCCCTGATCTTCAGCTGATGATAGCCTGAACGAAGATCGATCTTAGAAAACACCCTCGCACCCTGTAACTGATCAAACAAATCATCTATGCGCGGTAGAGGGTACTTGTTCTTCACTGTCACTTTGTTCAATTGCCTATAATCAATACACATTCGCATGGAACCATCTTTCTTTTTAACAAACAATACTGGCGCACCCCACGGAGACACACTAGGGCGGATGAAACCCTTATCCAGAAGTTCTTGAAGCTGCTCTTTTAGTTCTTTCAACTCGGCTGGTGCCATCCGATAAGGAGGAATAGATATAGGCTGAGTGCCGGCACCAAGTCAATGCCAAAATCAATATCCCTGTCCGGCGGCATGCCCGGCAGGTCTGAGGGGAATACATCTGGGAAGTCCCTCACAACAGGTACAGAATCAATGCTAGGAGACTCAGCTCCCACATCTCTCACAAAAGCTAAGTATGATAAACACCCTTTTTCAACTATCTTCTGAGCTTTTAAGAACGAAATAACATGGCTAGGGATGAATTCAGTCGAACCCCGCCACTCAATCTGAGAAATACCAGGAATGGCCAACGTAACTGTCTTAGCATGACAGTCCAAAATAGCATGATACGGAGACAACCAGTCCATACCCAATATAACATCAAAGTCCACCATACCCAACAATAACAAATCTGCCTGGGTCTCCAGACCCCCAATAGAAATAACACAGGATCTATAGACATGATCCACGACAATCGTATCACCCACGGGGGTGGATACATGAACAAGTAAATCAAGACTACCACGAGTCGCACCCAAATGATGTGCAAAATAAGAGGACACATAAGAATATGTGGACCCTATATCAAATAGAATAGAGGCATCTCTGTGACAGACAGAAATGATACATGTAATCACTGCATCGGAGGCAACTGCATCATGCCTATCAGGGAGTGCATAGAATCGTGCCTGGCCTCCACCGGATCTCTCATCGCCTCTGGGGCAACCACGAGAATACTGACCTCCACCTCTACTAGCCTGAGATGGTGCTGAAGAGGAGGGCGATCCCTCCGCCGAGTCCGCCCCTACGTAGTCGAGGGCAATGTCTCCTCGTGTGGCCAAACTCACCACGCTCATAACATGCGCCTGGTGTTGGAGAAGTAGGTGCTGCACTCTGGGCTGGAGGGCACTAAGTGATGACCGACCCTCTGCTGAAACCCACGTCGACCACGACCATTAGAACCTCCGCTCTGCTCCAGGGCGCCCTAAATGAGAAGGTCTAGATGAGCGACCTCGGCTCTGCTGGGAATGCCCTCTAGATGGAGCACCGCTGAAGCTGCCAGAACCGCGAGGCCTCTTGGCCTCCCGCTCCTCTCTCTCTCGGCGACGATCCGCCTCAATGGAGCGTGCCATATCGGCTACCTGCTCGAACGATGATGATAGAACTCGCTCGCTGGTCATAAGAATACGGATAGAGTAGTTGAGGCCATCAATGAACCTCCTGATCCTCTCCCTCTCGGTGGGGATCATCCATGTGGCATGCCTAGCCAACTGAGTGAATCTAAGCTCATACTGAGTCACGGACATGTCGCCCTGAATCAACCACTCGAACTGGCGACGTAGCTCCTCGCGACGAGACTGAGGTACATATTTCTCTAGGAAGAGAGTAGAAAACTGTTGCCATGTGAGAGGTGCTGCTCCTGCAGGCCTACGCCTCTCAAACTCCTCCCACCAATCAAATGTGGGACCAGTAAACTGAAAGGTGGTAAATGAAACTCCGCTAGACTCAAGAATACCAGCTGTACGTAGCATCCTCTGACACTTATCCAAGAAACCACGGGCATCCTCGCCCTCAGCGCCACCGAAATAGGGTGGCTGAAGTCTACCAAATCTCTCAAGACGGTGCTGCTCGTCGTCGGGCATAGTCTGAACCATACGCTCTGGAGCTGGTGTAGCTGGAGGAATAACTGGGGCAACCACCTGAGCGGGGACCGTCTCTGGCGTCTGAAGTCCCTGAACAACCTGCTTAGGTGTGCAAGCTGCAGGGGTCTGCTGACCACCCCCTGTCTGAGATGTCGCTGCAGTAGCGGTAGCTGATACTACTTGAGCCAAACCGGAACACACCGATAATATCTGGGCAAGAGTCTCCTGAAGACCAGGAATAGCAATAGATACAGTCTGGGCCAGAACTGGGGCTACTGGAGCATCAACCACTAGGGACTGCTCCTGAACTGGTACAACAGGCGGGTCAGCTGGCACTGCCTCAGCCGCCCTACCTCTACCTCTAGCACGACCGCGCCCACGGCCTCTAACAGGTGGCAATGGAGGTCGTCCACCTCGTCATGATGCTCGCGTTCTCGCCATCTGCGAGAGAATAAAATATAGAAGTTCAGTTCTCAGAACAACAAGATCGCACGACAGAGTTCAAGAAAAGTGAAGTTTTCCTAAAGGTTCGCGGCCTCCCGAGGATAAGTACAGGCGTCCCCGTACCGATCCACAAGACTCTACTAACCGGCTCAAGACTCGCGAGACCTGTTAACCTAGGCTCTGATACCAACTTGTCACGACCCAACCCTGGTCGTGATGGCGCCCCAGCACATTGCTAAGCCAGCCTGACCAATCAATATCAACAACGGAGCTAGAAGCTCTCTTTAACCCATTTAAGCATTTCAAAATATATGAAACAATAGTAATATTTATACCAAAGCGGGGAGACCAAGTCCCAAAATATACTAACTCCCATAGACCGAAGGGTCAAGAGTCATGAGCCTCTACTGAACATGAGTGTATAAAGGTTTTACAAAATACCAAGTGCGGAAAGAAATGTCAATACAAAATCAAAAGACAGTAGGAAGGAATATCGGGTCCTGCGGACTCTGCAGCTACCTCGAATATCCACAAACGTCGCCTCGCACAGCTACTGGATCACTGCTGAGAGGTACCTGGATCTGCACACAAGGTGCAGGGAGTAAAATGAGTACTGCCAGACTCAGTGGTAATAAACAAGGGTAAGACAGCGCAGATAAGAAATCCGCAATAAAACACTATGTAAAGCTATAATCAGCTACCCTGTCATAAAATCAATCTTCACTGTACCTGTACCAACAAATACCAATAAATAGCATAACAGCTAGCAGATGTAGCTAAATGCAATGCAATGCATGATATGACCGCTACGGCGTGTAGCCCGACTCCAATTTTGGGTACCCGTGCTCACTGTGGGGGTTCAGACTCCGGAGGGGCTCCTACAGCCCAAGCACATCTCATAGAGATATTCCTGCGGCGTGCGGTCCGATCCAACATATATCCTGCTGCGGCGCGCAGCCCGATCCACTACTAGTCAGCTAATATGCAAATACAGCCTCGCAGGCTCAAAATTAGTTTTTGAAAACTCTTTTATCATTTTTCAGTTGGAAAACAGTAATGTCAAGTTCCAGAGATTGGAATTGGCATAATAACAAAAATAGCTGCGGACTAGTAGTAAACTAGCATGTCTATATGATAAGACAATGATGACGATCCTCGCGGGATCCAATAACTGGCTCACGGCCCACATGTATACTCAACCGCCCAAGAAGGGGGTTCCTCGGCTCAAGAGTGGCCATTATCACAATATATATATATGCAACCATCCGAGAAGGAGGTTCGACGGCTCGAGAATAGCCTATAATACAGTATCAACAGGTCGGACTAATATATAGTCTCCAGTTCATGATCGACCCCGCACTCTCAAGAGTGTGCGTGTCTCGCCGCTATACAGCGTCACAAAGTGGTATACCGGGGTTTCGAACCCGCTGGTCATCACCCACATCTATTACTCACCTCAATACGGCGCGACGACTACTCCGCAATGCCCTTGCCACGAGAATCAAGCTCCGCACGCGTAGAATCTGATTCAATACAGTAGAAATACAAAAAATTAGGCCAATGGGACTACACCCAATCAATACAACTCAATTTACATCAAAATTCCCAAAGTTGTCAAAACCCGACTTTCGGTACGCTTGTCGAAAAATCACGAAAGTCACATATTCGGAACCCTCATCTCAATACGAGTCTAAGCATATAAATTTTACCAAATTCGGACTCCATTTGCCCATTCAAAACCTTGATTTTCTAAAGTTCAAGACTAGGGCTAAATCCTCCATAAATTACCCCAAATTCCTCCATTTTCATGATATAATTGCATAATATTACCAATACTAATCATAGTTTAAGTCCATAGATGATTACTTGATGATTTCCCTTGAATTTCTCTTCAAAATCGCCCAAATCGCCTCTAAAGCCGAGACCCAAAATGTGTGAAATGTTCTGAAATTTTTCTAACTTCTGATACACTTACTTACAGCGATTTTCGCTTCTGCGGAACATTTTCCGCTTCTACGCTCCCGTATCCGCGACCAAAGGGTCGCTTCAGCGGTTCCAGGCCTAGCCGGCCATTTCCGCTTCTGCGAACAAAGGGCCGCTTAAGCGGACCCGCTTCTGCGAAGAAGCTTCCGCTTCTGCGGACACGTCCGCCTCTGCGCACCACTGACCGCTTCTGCGGTCTCGCCCAAACGTAAAAATGTCCGCTTCTGCGGACCATGCCCAATTTCTCTCGTCCGCTTCTGCGATCACTGGTTCGCACCAGCAATCCCGCTTCAGCGGAAAGGCATCCGCTTCTGCGTAACCACCCGCTCCTGCGCATCTCGTCCGCTTCTGCGGACTCGCTCCTGCGTCCAAAATTCCGCAGGGGCGGAAACAACAGAAACAGGAGGCCAACCTGCAATTTTTCCACAATTTTATCCCGTTTAACCATCCGAAAACACCCCGAGGCCCCCGAGACCTCATCCAAACATACAAACACATCTTAATACCTTATTCGAACTTGCTCCAATCCTCAAAACACGTCTAACAACATCAAAACCCATAATTCGCATCGAATTCAAGCCTAAATTCCTTAAAACATTCCAAATTACACATTCGATCAAAAACCCGACCAAACGACGTCCGAATGACCTGAAATTTTGCAGGCACATCCAAAATCACCTAACGGAGCTACTGCAACTGTCGGAATTCCATTCCGACTCCCGGATCAAAATCTCACCTACCGTTCGGATTTCGCCAAAATTCAACCTTAGCCAATTCAAGCCTATTTCTACACCGGGCCTCCAAATTAAATTTCGATCGCTCCCCTAAGACACAATTCACCTCCCGGAACTAACCGAATTATCAGAATCCGATTCCGAGCCCTCTAACCAAATAGTCAACTCCGGGTTGACTTTCCTTATTCAAGTTTCCTTCACAAAGGCTATATGCCTCATTTTCAATCCAATTCACTCCTAACTCACCCGATAGACTTTAACATTGATATAAAATCATAAAACATGCATTTTCAACATAACGGGGTGGTAATTCTCGTGACGACGGGCCGGGTCGTCACAATCGAACCCGCAGTCCCTATCATAGAAAATAAGGAATGCACAGAGAGAATATAATATGCTTAACTACAACTTTACCGAAAATAGTGCCAACAATTATCAAGAAGCTCAAGTAAGGCAATTAGGCAACTAGTGAGTTAAATACTACCTAATTATGCTTTTCTAACTACTACCGGGTAAGAACATCGAATTAATCAGCTAAGAGCAAGGGATATCACTAATTGGACATTTTAAATAAAGTATGTGTTCAACAACCAGCGCATGTACACGCTCGTCACCTCGCGTACAAGGCATTTAAACTATCACATAATATCCTAGGGGTGAAAGTTCCTCCACACGAGGTTAGACAAGCCACTTACATCGACTCCGGTACAAAACCGCTAAGAGACAACTCTCTTGCCACGAATGTCGGCCTCCACAGGTATAATATCTGATAAAAATCAATAGAGTCACATCAAAATAGGCCAATTGGGCATTACCCAATCAAAACAACTCAAAATACACCAAAACTCACAAGTTGCCAAAACCCGACTTTCGGTACACTTATCGAAAAATCACGAAAGTTATATATTCGGGTTCCTTATCTCAATACGAGTCCGTGCATATAAAATTTATCGAAATCGGACTTCGTTTGCCCATTCAAATCAAAGATTTCCTAAATTTTAGGCCTAAGGCTCAAACCCACCTTTAATCTTCCATTTTGATTGAAATAATCAAGGATTTCATGATAAACTAACGAATTAAGGTCAAGAGACTTACCCCCGATGATCTCTCGATGATATCCCAGCATTTCCCCTTCAAAATCCTCTCTTGGAGCTCAAAAATGGCGTTTTGCGAATGAGGGTCGCGGGTTGACTGTTCTGGACTTAAATCCACTGCCAGACATTTTTACTCTATGCGATCGCATGAACACTATTGCGATCGCATAGAACAAATTGTGACCCTCGCCAAACTACTCTATGCGATTGCATAATCCACAATGCGATCGCAATGCTCACCAAAAAATATACCTATGCGATCGCATACCATGCTCCGCGATCGCAT
Source organism: Nicotiana noctiflora (assembly GCA_032618575.1). NCBI lineage: Eukaryota > Viridiplantae > Streptophyta > Magnoliopsida > Solanales > Solanaceae > Nicotiana > Nicotiana noctiflora. The sequence goes on from JASVEL010008834.1 coordinate 51,908, forward strand.
AGGACAAAAGCTGGGCCTGGGACCCCCTTCTCTATACACTATGCGATCGCATAGGACTGTACGCGATCGCAGAGCACAACCTTCCAAAACTATGCGATCGCATATCCATGCCCGCGATCGCATAGAACAAATACTTGGCCTCTTCAAAACCTTCTATGCGATCGCATCAGCCCATTGCGATCGCATAGAGCATTCGTCTGCAGCACACACCAGCAGTTAACAGCATTTCCAAAATGCATGAATTAGCCCGATTGGACCCCCGGATTCATCCCGAGACCCCCAGGACCCCAACGAAAACCACCAACCTACTCCAAAACATGATACGAACTTATTCCACTCACAAAAACACGTCTAACAACATCAAAACCCATAATTCACATCGAATTCAAGCCTAAATTTCTTAAAACTTTCCGAATTGCACACTCGATCTAAAACCCGACCAAACTACATCCGAATGACCTGAAAGTTTGCGAACATATCCAAAATCACATAACAAAGCTACAAAAATTGTCGGAATTCCATTCCGACCCCCGAATCAAAATCTCACCTATCGTTCGGATTCGCCAAAATTTCAAACTTCGGCATTTCAAGCCTAATTGAGCTACGGACCTCCGAAACACATTCCGAACGCGCTCCCAACCTCGAAATCACCTAACGGAGCTAATGGAAACATCAGATTTCCGTTCCGAGGTCGTCTTAACACTGTTCCGGCTACGGACCATTTTCTAACTTTAAAGCTCTCATTTAGGGACTAAGTGTCCCAAAATGCTCCAAATTTCAGAACCGACTCTCCTGGCAAACCACAATAGCAAAAATGAACTTAGGGGAACAGTTAAATTGGGGATTGGGGTGAAATTTTCTTAAACGACCGGCCGGGTCGTTACAATTGTTGGCCTCGATCTCAACAGGCACCTTGATCCTTGAACTCGATACATTGTCTTCGTGCTCTGGTCAGGTCCACTACGAGGCTGGCCTTCGATGCAATTTTCTGGCCTCGATCAAAGATAGTCCCCTCGTTTCTTGGAGTGTAATTAGAAGAAACGAATTGAGTCTTTGATTTTATACCTCGATCTGTCATGCTTTCATCCTTGTGACACAAGCGATGGAAGTAACTGAAATGTCCCATCGGTTCACATATCAAGGCATTAAATGACTAAGAGTTGTCGTCGACCATTATTGGTTCTGAATTGCCATCTTCACCCTATAAATGTGCTTTTCATCCCTTTGCCCAAATTTTACTCTTGATCTCTGCTCTAATCTTCAAAGTTTTTTACATCTTTTAAGCTTTTCCGTTATGCTCAATCTCTAGGCTTAGTTATCAACCTTCCCTTAAAACACCAAGCCTTGTCCTCTTCTTCTTTCGTTAAACTTACATAAAAATGGCGAAAACGTCAAAAACTATACCTCAAAAAGAAAACGCCTCTTCATCGCGACCGACCGACGATAAAACACCAGTGGAGCCATGCCCTGAGGAATGTGTTCCCGAGAGGGAGTGTGTCCTTGATTCCGACTTCATAGTCGAGAAGACTTCGTCGGTCCCTGGTCGGTGTGAGCTTGTGTCGATATATATATATACTCGATAACTGAGAGTGATCTTGAGCAGGTAAAGAAAGACTGCCATTGGGAAGATAAAGATGTGGTAATTTCGAACCCCGAAGAAGACATTACTACCCATGTGGAAGGGTTCCTAAGTGTTTACACTTACCCTTTCATGCCGAGCCTTGTCGATCTCATCATTATCGATTTTTGCTGCCAATATCAAATAACCCTCGGTCAGATCCACCCTTCTTTTTGCGGATCGTCATTCTGCTCCGGTTTTTTAGAAACAAATCTGAAGGGATGCCTTTCACCCTCGACCACCTCATCAGGTTCTACAGACCCCGTATCTTTCAAGGCGGGTTAATAAAACTCCAATGTCGGGCTACCAAGGTACTGTTCTCGAGCATAGATAAGGACAAGGATCGAGGGTGGATGAGAAGGTTCGTTTGAGTGAAGACTCCCTGTCACGCCCCAAAATCGAGGGACATGACCGGCGCCTGACCGAGTAGCCCCAGTCAAGCGGACCTGGGTGCCTTTCTATCCCACGCATTACCCCCGTGTTGATTATTACTCATTAACCAAATATCTTACTAACCAATTATAACTGATTTCACAATATACAAACATAACCATGTGATTGATTTACTAACAAGTTCATAATATATATTTACAACGCCCCATACATATACATAGGCCACAATCCCACAGTTTACATGTCTACAGAGCCTCTAGGATACAAAAAGGGGAATACAATACTTGCCGGTAACAGGGCTCCGGCTATACCTTACAAACCAAAATGAAATCTAAACAAAAATGGAGTGAACCACATAGGTCCCCGAGGAAGAAAGGGGCTCACCAAAACGGGCAGTGGAAGGAGAAGGATACTACTGCCGATGAGCTGAAGTGCCTGCTACTGATCCACCTACAATCATAACACGAATGTAGCGCCCCGGCAAAAGGGACGTCAGTACACTTGAATTGTACTTGTATATATGGATAAACTTTGTCCCAAGTAAACTCAAGCCATTAAATTACATCAAAACTAATCAAGTCAGCCAACCATGTTTTCCACCTTTTACTCATTTCAGATAAGCCTCAACACAAGCACGTTTAAGGTCAACAAATAGAACAATAACCAATCAACCACATAAATTGCAAGTAGTCAAACATAGGGGCAATCAGTGCCCCCCAGGTTGCAAACTCTCCTGCTGTCTCCTTTCACAATTTCACATCATTGATTTTTGTATCAATTTTCAATAGCGATTTCGATCGCTTTCCATACTTATTACCCCTGACCACCCTTATTACCTCGGCCACCCTTATCACCCCAACCCACACCTTATTTCCTCATGTTGCGGCGCGCAACCCGATCCCACCTTACAGTTTAAAACACAACAATTTCAAACAGCAGATAAGGCACTATACACAATTTCAACAAGTTCAAATAAGCAACTTGCACATTGTTTCATGTTCTCAATTACTTATCAAGCCAATATCATAACCAAGTTACAATGTTTCCATAATCAAGAATATTCACACAAGTATGTTCAATAATTTTCCACAATTCAAATGTTTCATCTCTTTCCACAATAAACCAATTCTCAAGTGTTTTGTTTCTTTTCCACAAGGTGCCATATAGGCCATCATAACCATTATTCACAATTCTTTACCCAATTCAACTCTCATTTACCTTTCGGTTCATATTCCATACCACATCACTCATATTTCAACAACAACTTTGAATATCCAACAACAACATCAAGAATTTCACACAATTTGTCAAATTTACACTAACCAAACAAATTTCACACATATAGGCGATTTCACAAGAATCAAAATTAGCCATACATACCTGGTAGCAGCTGTTGACATCCAATTTTGTCCCTCCTTCTTTCAAACTATTTTTTTAGCTTCTAATAGCACTAATAATGCAAGAATAATTATTTTATTATTTTAGCACAAACTACACCAAATTATCTTTACTACTATTTACTTAAAATCACTATTACTAGTATTTAATATTGTTTCTATTATTATTATTATTATTATTATTATTATTATTATAATTATTATTATAACTATTATTATTATTATAATTATTATTATAACTATTATTATTATTATAATTATTATTCACTCGTTCATTCATGCTTATCGCCTTTTGTGAAAATATATTCTTCTTCTTTATTTAGTAAAATAGTAATGTTTCTTCAATCCTACGTTTTATAAATATTTGTTCCAAGAGTATTATAGTTTTATAATTATATTAGTATAAGGTATATTTTCACATGTTAATGTTATTATATAATATGATTATTAAAATATTTTATCTAAATAAAAGCTCAAAAGAATTAAATTGAAGAATGGAGTAAAGTCCCAAATTACAACCTAAATCTTCTGCCCAATTTCAATTTGTGTACATCGGCCCAAATTCTCCACAAAATGAACCAAAATCAGCCCAACAAGATTATTATTTTAAAATTCCAATCCCAAAAATAAGCCTAGGGTTATCTTTCTCTTTTCAAAAAAGACAAACCACTCCCCTTCTCCTTCCTTTTCCTCTTTCATGTTAAATGCAGCACATTTCAGCTTTGGACAGAATAAGTACATGTCATTTTTGCACAAATTCATCCTTACCTTGACCCAACGTCTCTTTGCACCAGACCCTGGCTCAATTTTTGTTGCAACCTTACTGAAAAGCTGAAATTTTCTTTTGTCCGATTGCGAATTCAAAAATTGAATTCAAATGGTTAGTTCAATTCTTTAACAGTCCCCTGACCCTAAAAATCATCCCTATAAGTACATCTTTTTGGCATCCATTTTGGACACGGTTGGAAGCCGCCACCCCTTTGCTCTGAAATTTCTCTCTAATAACCCATCTCTTTCTCTCAGTCTCCATTTAAAGTGTTGCTTCTAACGTTCTTGGCTTGTTCGAGTTAGTCGGTCTGAGGCTGGAGATTCGATTATTCGTTGAAGACGCCCTAGTCACTGCACCCTAAAAGGTCAGTAACTGTTAAACTACTTCTTTCCATTTTTTTTCTAGTTAGAAGTAGATTTTATTTCTATCTGAAATAGTGTTGCGTTTGGTTTGTGATTATGATTCAAGACTAATTTTCACATAAATAGTCTGTTACGAGCCTATGCTGTATAGCATTATGAGTTAGAGCTGTATGTTTGTGGAAGTTGTTATTTTGGCCAAATAGAATAAAATTTAAAATGAAATAATACATCAGTTGTTAAGTATTTACATGAACAGATTTGAGGATTAGCTATCTGCATATTTTGCCTGAATGGTTCTGTCACTTGGCCTAGATTTTTAAACAAATGAGTTATTCTCCTAACAGAATTGTGACTGGAGTCTCTTTTCTATTATATTGCATGCCTATATGGATCACCATCTTTAAATAGATATTCAAAGGAATCAAACCTATATCATGTTCAAACCTTGAATTATTGTAACAAATACATACATTCTGTTGGAGCTAACATTGATTTAGAGCCTATGATTATATATTTAGTTGTCATTTTACCTCTCTAGATACTGTATAAAGAGTTGTAATATTTAAGCTTTTCTTTAAGAACCATGTCTATAGTTGTGAAATAATAGGCACAGAGTTTTTTTTAGCCATTTAGAAATCATGCTTGTAAGATTAGATTTTGACTCAATTGTTTGATGAGAATTAAATTTGACCTTGCTGTACTTTTCTACAACCTTCTTTATTTAATATAGATATTTTGTCATGATACTAAGACAAATTTTGGTATCATTTTTTATAGACCCGAACTTATTTTATTGTTAAGCCTTTTCTTCGTACGCCATGCTCCTGGGATTTCAAATATTTTTGTTGAAAATGAATGTCTTATTTATATTGAGATACTAGTAAGCAATTATATTCTTGCTATTAGGCATTGGTATCTCATATGTACTAATTGAAAAGGCTTTTGTAGAAGTGAGAAACACCTCCTGTTTGCTGGATCATTGCTCTCTAAAAAGATATGTTAAAATAGTGCTCCATTTTAAAAACTGTTCGTATATGATTTGCTAATATTCTTGAACCATTGTAGAGTGAAGAAATTAGTTGTACTCTTTTCTTGTCTGCTGCACTTTTTTTTTTTTATTGAATTTTGCCTCTAATTTTTTTTTCTTCTTCTTCTTTCCTTTGCATGTACACTTTGGAGCAAATGGAGTCCTAATTCGAGACTCTTGCAACGGAGTCTCAAAATGAGATCCGACACCCTCTACCCGAATACGGAGTCGTTGCACACCATCTTCCTTAGAGGACCGATCGCACCAGATAGCGAGAAGAACAAGCGAAACGCTTGGGGGCGCTTATGGCGTCTTTCTTCTTATTTTCTCTTCTCATTTGTTTCATTTAACTTCTTTACGATTTTTGATTTATTAGCATGTTTGGGCTTTATCTTACATAATCTTTGGTAGCAAAATCTTATTAGTGGCATTCACTCTTGTTAACAACAAATTGCCGATTTTATGTTACAATCTTAAGAGCTTTCTAAAATCAGTAATTTGAGTTTGAGTTCAAACCTGTCAATGGTTAGTTTATTAAAATATTTGCCAACACTAATTCCAGATAGTTAATATTTTCGGCGCACTTGGCCATAAGAAATCTGTTCCCCCCTTTTCAATGTTTAAGTTCAATTCAAGTTGTCCTAAAAATGGTCTTTGGAGAGTTATTTGGACGTATGTTGAATTAAGTTTTACTCATTTAGTAATATTTTAGTATATAAAAAATAGTCACATGTTATTTTCCAAATATGTATAAAATATTAATTTATCTACTTATAATGAATTAATTAATCTAAGTTTGGCCGGTTAACCGTAATTAGCGGATCATATAGGGTGCCTTAATAACCTTCCCTATAGGATTAATTAGAACCCTTACTCATAATCTTAAGGTTAAGTAGACCATAAAATATAATGAATTTTAAGCACTACTTAGCTAAAATTGGTGTCCTAATTCACCGTTAAAACAATTAGGTGGCGACTCTCTCATTAATTAATTAAACCTTCAGAATTACCAATATGTTATACTCTAGTTTGACCCGTGTTAAAATGGGGTACAACAGCATGGCGACTCTGCTGGGATGCAAGGTTCTAAACCGTAACAAACTTAGGTTAATAAAAATGAATTGTGTGTTTTAATTGTTTATGATGCTTATTTGAATTGCCTTTATGCGATAAACTTTATTTTACGAATTGTTTATCTGTTCTTATTGCTTTATATAAATCGTCATTCCGTTCACTTCCTCCACTTTTGGAAAATTCACACAAAGCACACACCTAGCGGTTACGCGGTTCGCGGCCGTGCACTACTAAAAACACTTATTAGGGAAAAGTTCGTGGGTAAGTCGATCAGCGGTGTAGTCGACAGTCACGGGCTTTTCACTCTCAAGTTGTCCACTTGGGAGCAGACCAATCTAGAAAACCCACTCTTAGTCAACCTAAGATAGAGCTAAACCAAAACCCTTTTAAGAGCATACATCATTTTTAACCTTAGGTGATCTAATACCCGAGATGTATTAAATCCATTAGTTAACCTTACCTACATGTCCAAGTGGGTTTTCAACCCCAAGTGACACTTATCATATTTATGTGCATTATTTGAAGGGTAAACATGCCGATTATGTAGATTATTTACTTTAAATTAATTAAATCCTAGTTAAAAGAGCATGACTATCTTTTTTATAATATGTGTAATATTTTCAAATAATATAATCTTGCGGAACAACAAGAAGTTTATATATGACAAAATATCTTTTATTGTACTTTCTTTGATTTTCTTTACGTAAAAAATAAATAAATGGCCTAAACGATTCATGTACTTCTTTTGCTTTTGAAAATAAAATTACTTGCTTAATTAATTATAATAAATATATTTTATAATATTTTATTCTTTTGATGAAAATACACCCTTTTTTTAATAAATATATATATGTTTAAGCAGACATATTTTACTATTTATTATGCTTTTAAGAAAAATAGAATTACTTAATTAATTTATAGAAATGAGATGATACATAATGACATGCTTATCTTTCAAATACACGGTAGGCCTATCTCTGGCACAAAGAGGCCCTCACGTATTAGGACACGCTATTATTTGCGCTTTGGAATGTGTTACATGCGTTGCTTGCCTACTTGCTTACTTGCTTATTTGCTATGTTACTTACTTGACTTTATTATTTTTACTAATATTATCTGTTGTTTTTTTTTTAGAAAAAGGAAGTATTAACTATTCAACTTGCTTATATCTTTTATTTGTTCATATATTTTTCTGTTCCTTATTTTTATATCATTTTCCTGAATTAACAATAATAATCACCATCATTCCGCGCTTAGCGCTCTTTAACGACTCTAGAGCATCATATGTGCATTTACTTAAGCTCAAATTTCTTTTAGGTCTATTCTAATTCTTAGAGTCTAATTAAGATATCTTTAGTCTCTCGATATCTTCTAATTTTAATAAAGTATGACGTCTTTCCCATAAGCTCTTCAATAGGCTCGGTTTGTCATGAAATTCCTCAATATTCGTGCCTTAAACTAGCCTTAAAATTTTTACACAACAACGAGCATCTGACTCCCTAAGCAAGATAGTATTCTAAAAAAATTACCGTAATCTTTTATAATATGAGAATATTTTGTCGATCTAATTTTGTGAGTTGATTTTTATTCGTGTTCTTTTCTTACAAATATAGTTACATATTTTTTTAAATATTGTCACTCGTGCCTTACATAAATTTTCAATTTATTCAATTCTGGCACAATCTTGCACCTCTAATTTTTGTCTCATAGCTTCATGTCTCTCAGAATTCAAATTTTCGTATTAATTCTCATATACAAGTAGGTAGGTGTCTAATTTTGCACCATCCATCCAGCAATAGAAGGCCGCTATTTGGTTAATTTTTAGCATCAAATTCTTTTTAATATTTTCACATATTCAATTCAAGCGTTTAGATCATCTTATTTTGGGTGGTCGAGATTAATCTTCACACACCCGTTAATTCTACGTCTTGGCATGTGAGTCGAGGTACTATCCCATAAGTTTCAAAACGGTTGATACCGTATTCCGGGAGTCGATAGCGTTATCACTTACCAACGCTAAATAATAATAGAGTCATTTCATGTCTATTTGACTTTTATATCCTAATTACATATCTTGATTTTAAGCTTGTCGATATTCAATCAGCCAAATATTATCTTCAACGTCAAAATTATTCGCCTATTGCCTCTTTGAAACACAGTCTATATAAGACTCAGTCTCATTGCAATAAAATTTCCTTTCCCTTTCATGAGAGAGACTGGGGCAGATTCTTGGCACGCAGGTTGAGTCTACTCAAAAGGGACATCATGTCATGGAGTATTCATCCTTCCTAAAGATTGGGGTAATATTTTGGGAAAATTCCAAAGGCATGCAAGGAAGTTGACTATGCTAGAGCTAAAGCTTTGATGTTCGAACATAAGTCAGCCTTTTACGAAACTTCAAATTATTTCACTTCCATGTCAACAAGTCTCGTGCGTTAGAGCCCTCAAGATAACAATTCATTCTCGTACATCTTTGCAACATCGGCCATCATTTCTAGTTTAAGGTTCCTACTTAACATAGCAGTTAATCTATATACTCTATTATTTTTATGTATTTACTTTATTATGATTATGCGCTAACAGTTTATTTTTGTTTGTAAAGTTTAATTCTTCCTTTAAAGGCTGCCTAGCATTGAACACTGTTTTGGCTGCGAATCTGCAAAAGGACGAGGCAATAATGACAGACCGATTTAAAGAATTCAACACTAGTAAGGGACTATTGCAAGCACAGACCGATGGTAACAAGGCGAATGTGGTCCGAAGAAACGTGTTGGTTAATCTTGGAAACACTTTCGACCTACTTCCAAATATAGCTTCTACTTCCAGCTCAAATCAAAATATTTGTTTAACTATATATTCTTGCCCAAATCCTACTTATACAATCTCTCCACAAATACCATTAACTTACACTCCTAATCAAGTTATGACGATGCCCAATATCCATCCTTCTGCAGTCGCTATTCCTTTTAGGAAAGACAAGCAAGACCAATTAGCATTGTGCCAATATGAAAGATGTGGTAAAGAATTTCAGTCAAATGGCCATAAGAATTTGGATAATGAGCTCCATCATCTAAGGAAAGCCATTGAAAATGAGCTGCAATCAAGAAGTTATCAAAGTTTGAAGTATGAAGATTTGTGTTTGCATCCACATGTTGAAATTCCGCTAGGGCACAAGCTCCCCAAAGTTCAACACGTTTAATGGGATTGGAGATCCCGCTGCTCATTTAAAGGATTACTGCAGTAGATTGATTGGTATTGGACATAATGAGGCCGTTCGAATGAGATTATTCATTCAAAGTTTGTCCGGATTAGCGCTCACTTGGTACACCAGACAAGATTTTAGAAAATGGCATACATGGGAAGATATGACCCATGATTTTGTGAAGCAATACGAGTTTAACATCAAAATTGATCCGCACATGGTTGATTTGCTCAAGATAAAGAAAATGCCGCGTGAATCTTTTCAAGAATATGCCACACGATGGAGGTTAGAAGCTTCAAAAATTCATCCTCCATTGCCAGAGGCGGAATTGTGTCACGACCCGGATTTCCCACCATCGGGGTCATGATGGCGCCTACTAAATGGAAGCTAGGCAAGCCAAATATTAATTACATCTCCATTAATTACCAATTTCTTATTAACAACATAAAAATTACAGCGGAGTAATCAAAATTAGCGGAAGACTTAATCAAATGTGATAAAGAAAAATCCAAATCTGATACACTACCCAAGATTGGTGTCACAATACTCACGAACTTCTAAGAATAATACACATAATTGTTTGAAAGAAAATACAAGCTGTTTATCTCGATTACATGAGATAACGGAATGAAAAGCATAGATAGGAGAGACAACGGGTCCTGCGGACGCCTGCAAGGCTACCTCGTAGTCTCAGTAGTCGAAAAATCCACAAGTCGCTACTGTCGCTGCTGCTGTCCGTAACCTGTATCTGCGCAAAAAGAGCGCAGCACAACCGACCCCATGTGCTGGTAAGTGCCTGGCCTATCCCAGTGAACTAGTAACAAGGCTAAGGCCAGTCACCCACCTAAACCTGTACAGTTGCAATATAGATATATATATATACAATACATTTATAAAGAAATACTCTGCTTTAAAATAACAATCAATAACTCAAGTTATCCAGAATAATCTAATCAACAGAATAAATCTTACTTTCTTGTCTCAATTTCCTCTTTCATTTCTTGTCTCGTGGTAGGCGTACCACCCGCTCCCAACTATCACAGTAATTATCTCTTGTGGTAGGCGTACCACCCGCTCCCAATTATCAATAATTATATCTCTTGTGGTAGGCGTACCACCCGCTCCCAAATATATCAATAGTTATATCTTGTGGTAGGCGTACCACCCGCTCCCAAATATATCAATAATCATATCTTGTGGTAGGCGTACCACCCGCTCCCAAATATATCAATAATCATATCTTGTGGTAGGCGTACCACCCGCTCCCAAATATATCAATCGGCTACCGGCAACTATGGCCAATGCCAAGATTTCAAGTCACTTTGTGGTCGGCGTACCACACGATCCCAAATATAAAATATATATGTTACCGGCATTTAGCCAATAATCTCTATATCAACAATATTTATAATTACCGGTTTTAAACCAATAATTTACAATAATTTCAACAAATTACCTTCATTACCGGTATAACACCAATATCTCTTATTCAACAATTTATTCATAACTAAATTCATATTCCTACAAACTAGGATAGAACAAACACTTACCTCGAAAGTTTACGAATGATTTAATCCGTAGCAATGCCCTTTCCTTTCGAATTTGACTCCAATCCAATCGTATCTATACACAATTGATTTAATATCATCAATTCTACTCAACAAACTAATTCTTAAGACCAAATACCACTTTTACAACATTCTGCCATGAATAGTGAATTTCAACCCCGGGCCCACATGGTCGGAACTCGGGGTTAGGACCAAAATCCGGTTACCCATCCCCCCACGAGTTCATATATATGATTTGTTTCAAAATCGGACCTCAATTCGAGGTCCAATTCCCCAATTTATGAAAAACCATATTTTCTAACAAAAACAAGAATTCTACCATAAAAATCATTGATTTCTTATGAAAAACATGTTTAATGATGTTAGGAATTGAAAGAATTAAGTAAAAAGTGACTTACAATCGTTTTGATGAAGAAGAAATCCTTGAAGAATCGCAAATGAGTGTTTTGTTTTTGTAAAATGTGAAGAAATGACTGAAATTCGTGTTTTTCAGGTCTCTGTGTTCGCATTTGCGAACATGGGTTCGCAATTGCGAACCCCGACCAATTTCCGGAGTTTGAAAAATAAGCTAAGGATGGAAAGTTCGCATTTGCGAACTTTTATTCGCATTTGCGAAGCCAAGGCAAATGCTGGGAGGTTCGCATTTGCGACATAATGTTCGCATTTGCGAACAAGGCTGGATTCAAGGGACCTTCGCATTTGCGAAGCCTGGCTTAACACTGAAGGCCTCGCATTTGCGGGAGGGCCTCGCAATTGCGAGGTTTTGTTCGCAATTGCGAACCAAGAACAGTAGGGTCAAGTTCGCATTTGCGAACTATTGTTCGCATTTGCGAACACAGGCACAATAGGGGGAGTTCGCATTTGCGAACTATTGTTCGCATTTGCGAACTCCGCAGAATAGTGGGGAGTTCGCATTTGCGAACTATTGTTCGCATTTGCGAACTCTGCAGACCAGTTGCAGACAGCAACTTCTAACATGAAAAATTGATCTCGTGGCCTATCCAAAGTTCACCCGAGCTCTCGGGGCTCCAAACCAAATATGCACATAACCTCAAAAACACATTATGAACTTGTTCGTGCGATCACATCGCCAATATCACCTCGTTTTCATCAAATCAAGCCTCAAATGCATGATTTTTATACCTTTAGTTTTCAAAACTTTCAAACTTGGGACTCAAGGTCCAAAACAACTCAAACGACATCCAAATGTCACCAAACTTTACAGAAATCACATATATAATATTTAAGACTTGTACCGGGCGTCCGAACCAAAATACGAGCCCGATACCAAGGTCAATTAATTTATTTCCTTTAATAATTGCATCAAAAACAATTTCACATAAAAATTCATAACTTGGGCTCTAGGCCTCAGAATTCGACTCCGGACGCATGTCCAAGTCCCATATTTTCCTACGGACCTCTCGGGACCATCAAATCTCGGGTCCGGATCCCTTTACCAAAAATGTTGACCGAAGTCAACCATATCAATATTAATATCATTTTTATCCAAAATTCTCATAGAATTCATATTTTCTATCACAAAAATCTTTCCGGCTACATGCTCGGATCATGCACGTAAATCGAGGCAACATAGAATGAGGTTTTCAAGGCCTCAGAAGCTCGAAATGATTAATTAAATAAGTGATGACCCTTTGGGTCATCACAATCTCCACCTCTAAAACAACCGTTCGTCCTCGAACGGACAAAAGAAAGAAGTACCTGAGTCAGGAAACAAGTGTGGGTAGCGGCTCCGCATATCAGACTCGGACTCCCAGGTCGATGCCTCAGGAGGCCGACCTCTCCACCGAACACGCACGAAGGATAACTCTTCGACCTCGACCGTCGAACCCGCCGGTCTAGAATGGCTACCGGCTCCTCCTCGTAAGATAGATCATTGTCCAATTGGACAAGTACTGAAGTCCAACACATGTGTGGGATCACCGTGGTATCTCCGAAGCATAGATACATGAAAAACCGGATGCACGGCCGATAAGCTAGGCGGCAAAGCTAATCTGTAAGCCACCCCTCCCACTCTGTCTAAAATCTCAAATGGACCAATATACCTAGGGCTGAGCTTGCCCTTCTTTCCGAACCTCATCACGCCCTTCATAGGCGACACCCGAAGCAATACTCGTTCACCAACCATGAAATCTACATCTCGAACCTTGCGATCCGCATAAGTCTTTTGCCTAGACTGAGCTGAACGCAATCTCTCCTGAATTGTCTTGACCTTATCCAAGGCCTCCTGAACTAAGTCTGTACCTAACAACCGAGCCTCTTCCGGTTCAAACCATCCAACCGGTGATCGACATCGCCTACCATACAACGCCTCATACGGAGCCATCTGGATGCTAGATTGGTAACTGTTATTGTAGGCGAACTCTGCTAATGGTAGAAACCGATCCCACGAGCCTCCGAAATCAATAACACAGGCTCGAAGCATGTCCTCAAGAATCTGAATAGTCCTCTCGGACTGGCCATCCGTCCGAGGATGAAATGCTGTACTCAACTGAACCTGGGTGCCTAACTCCTGCTGGACCGCTCTCCAGAACCGCGAGGTAAACTGCGTACCCCGATCAGAGATAATAGATACTGGCACCCCATGAAGACGAACAATCTCCCTAATGTAAATCTCCGCTAACCTCTCCGATGAGTAGGAGACAGATATTGGAATAAAGTGTGCTGACTTGGTCAGCCTATCAACAATGACCCAAATAGCATCAAATTTCCTTCTAGTCAAAGGAAGTCCAGTAACGAAATCCATAGTGATCCGCTCCCATTTCCACTCGGGAATTTCAATCCTCCGGAATACACCACCAGGTCTCTGGTGCTCATATTTCACCTGCTGACAATTTAGACACCGAGCGACATACGCAACGATATCTTTCTTCATTCTGCGCCACCAATAGTGCTGACGTAAGTCCTGGTACATCTTCGCGGCGCCTGGGTGAATAGAATACCGCGAACTGTGGGCCTTCGCTAAGATTAACTCTCGAATCCCTTCGACATTGGGCACACAAACTCGACCCCTGCAATTTCAATATCCCATCATCATCTAGATTTACCTGTGTGGCACCTCCCCGCTGTACCGTATCTCTCAACTCACGCAAATGAGGATCATCAAATTGCCTCTCACGGATACGCTCTAATAAAGAAGAACGAGCGACCGTTCAGGCTAACACTCTGCTAGGCTCAGAAATGTCCAATCTCACGAACCGGTTGGCTAATGCCTGGACGTCTAGAGCCAATGGTCTCTGACTGACCGGAATATATGCAAGACTACCCATGCTGGCAGACTTTCTACTCAATGCATCGGCCACCACATTGGCCTTACCTGGGATGATATAAAATAGTGGCATCATAATCTTTCAGCAATTCTAGCCACCTTCTCTGCCTCAAACTCAACTCCTTCTGTTTAAACATGTACTGAAGACTCTTATGATCGGTGTATACTTCACATGTTACACCATACAAATAATGCCTCCGGATCTTCAATGCGTGAATAATCGCCGCCAATTCTAGATCATGCACTTGATAGTTCTTTTCATGAATCTTCAACTACCTCGAAGCATAAGCAATAACCTTGCCATCCTGCATTAACACTGCACCAAGCCCAATACGGGAAGCATCACAATAAACAGTATAAGGTCCCATACCTGTGGGTAAAACCAATACCGGTGCTGTGGTCAAGGTTGTCTTGAGCTTTTGAAAGCTCGCCTCACATTCATCGGACCATTCAAATTGAACACCCTTCTGGGTCAATCTGGTCGGTGGGGTTGCAATAGACGAAAATCCTTCTACGAATCGGCGATAATAGCCCGCTAACCCCAAGAAACTCCGAATATCCGTGGCTGATGTCGGTCTAGGCCAGCTCTTGACTGCCTCAATTTTCTTCGGATCAACCTGAATACCTGCTGCCGTCACAATATGACCCAGGAATGCAACCGAACTTAGCCAAAATTCACACTTTGAAAATTTTGCATATAGCTGGCTATCTTTCAGAGTCTGTAAGGCCACTCTGAGATGTTGCGCATGCTCCTCCTGACCGCGGGAATATATTAATATGTCATCAATGAAGACTATTACAAACAAGTCTAAATAAGGCCGGAACACCCGATTCATTAATTCCATAAAAGTCGCTGGAGCATTTGTCAACCCAAAAGACATGACCAGAAATTCATAATGTGCATACCGAGTGCGGAACGCGGTCTTAGGGACATCAGATGCCCTAATCTTCAGCTGATGATAGCCGGATCTCAAATCTATCTTTGAAAATACCTTGGCACCCTGAAGCTGGTCAAATAAATCATCAATTCGCGGAAGTGGATATTTATTTTTGATAGTCACCTTGTTTAACCGTCGATAGTCAATGCACATTCTCATCGAACCATCTTTCTTCTTTACAAATAATACAGGTGCACCCCACGGAGAAACACTGGGCCTAATGAAACTCTTTTCAAGTAAATCCTGCAACTGTTCCTTCAATTCATTTAACTCTGGCGGAGCCATACGGTATGGGGGAATGGAAATGGGCTGAGTGCCTGGAGCCAAATCAATGCAAAAATCAATGTCCCTATCAGGCGGCATACCTGGCAAGTCTGAAGGAAATACTTCAGGAAATTCGCGAACCACAGGCACAGAGTCAATAGAAGGAACCTCAGCACTAGAATCACGGACATAGGCCAAATAAGCCAAGCATCCCTTTCCAACCATACGCTCAGCTTTAACATAAGAAATAACATTACGGCTAGTATGACCTGAAATTCCTTTCCACTCTATACGAGGCGAATTTGGCAGGGCTAAAGTCACAGTCTTGGCATGGCAATCTAGAATAGCATGATACGGAGATAGCCAGTCCATGCCTAGTATAATATCGAAGTCCACCATATTTAGGAGTAATAAATCAGCACGGGTCTCGAGACCCTCAATTACTATAATACATGACCGATGAACTCAATCAACCACAATAGAGTCGCCTACTGGTGTAGACACATGAACAGGAACACTCAGTGGATCACTGGGCTGAACCAAATATGGTGCAAAATAGGAAGACACATACGAATATGTAGAACCAGGGTCAAATAATGCCTGATGCCTTTCTATCACAAACCAAAATAATACCTGTAATGACGGCATCGGAAGACTCAGCCTCTGGTCTGGCGGGAAGTGCATAACATCGGGGCTGTGCCCCACCACCCTGAGCAGTATCTCTAGGACGATCAGCTGCTGGCTGGTCTCTACCTCTATCGGTCCGAGCTCCACCTCTATGACCTCTACCTCCACCTCTATGTCCTCTACCTCCGCCTCTAGCTGGCTGGGCAGGCTGTGAGGGAACTGGGGCCTGAATCATGGCACGAGAACCCTGCTGGTAAGATCTGTCAGAAGCTCGAGGGCAATACCTTGCAATGTGCCTAAGATCACCGCACGTAAAACAAGCCCTCTGCTGCTGAAAATGGCGAAGTGGTGGTGCACTAATAGGCTGCTGATCAGAGTAGCGTGGCTGAGAATTACGATCACCTGAAGCATCATGAGAAACCTGAAGAGCTGACCGATAAGGCCTAGGAGGATGGCCTCTATCATAAAAATCTCTATCTCCAGACGAGGTACCACTGAATCTACCCGAATTACGAGATCTCTTATCCGATCCATGTCTCGCTCCCTGTGACAGAGCCATCTCGATCCGGCGGGCTGCATTAGCCGCCTCCTGAAAAGTGATTTCAGTTCATGCTCCCATAGCCATCTGTAGCCGAATTGGCTGATTCAAGCCATCAATAAACCTCCTCACTCTCTCCCGCTCTGTGGGAAGTATGATAACAGCATGACGAGCCAGGTCCACGAACCTAGTCTCGTACTGTGTGACAGACATAGAACCCCGATGAAGACGCTCAAATTGTCTGCGCATAAACTCCCGCTGAGTTGCTGGAAGGAACTTCTCCAAGAATAATTCCGCAAACTGCTCCCAAGTCAAAGATGACGATCCCGCTGGCCTGGTTAGACAATAATCTCTCCACCAAGTCTTGGCGGAACCAGATAATCGAAAAGTAGCAAAATCCACACCATTAGTCTCCACAATACCCATAGTACGGAGAACTTCGTGGCAACTGTATAGGAAATCCTGTGGATCCTCTGAAGGAGTACCACTGAATGTGGTAGTGAACAGCTTGGTAAACCTGTCCAATCTCCACAACGCATCAGCAGACATAGCTGCACCATCATTAGACGGAGTCGCAATAATAGGCCGAACTGCCTCAACTGGCTGAATCACAGGAACTTGAGTCTGGGGAATCACCGGCTCCGGAGTGCGCGTAGCAGGAGCTTCCTCCTCGATATGAACCTGAGGTTCTGCCACTCGTGCTGCTGCTCGGGGCTGAGCTCTGCCCCTACCTTGTCCTCTAGGACGACCTCGACCTCGGCCTCTACCCCTAGCGGGAGCTGCCGCTGCTGGGACCTCGGGCTGCTGGTCAGTAGATGAGGATGCACGTGTCCTTACCATCTGCGGAAGAACAGAGTAGAAGTTCAATTAACATTTAAAAGATCAAGTCGCACGACCGGAAAGAATAAAGAGAATATTTTCCTAACTCTGTAGCCTCCGGAGGATAAATACAGACGTCTCCGTACCGATCCTTCAGACTCTACTAAGGTTGTTCGTGAGTTGTGAGACCTGTGCAACCTAGTGCTCTGATACCAACTTGTCACGACCCGGATTTCCCACCATCGGGGTCATGATGGCGCCTACTAAATGGAAGCTAGGCAAGCCAAATATTAATTACATCTCCATTAATTACCAATTTCTTATTAACAACATAAAAATTACAACGGAATAATCAAAATTAGCGGAAGACTTAGTCAAATGTGATAAAGAAAAATCCAAATCTGATACACTACCCAAGATTGGTGTCACAATACTCACGAACTTCTAAGAATAATACACATAATTGTTTGAAAGAAAATACAAGTTGTTTATCTCGATTACATGAGATAACAGAATGAAAAGCATAGATAAGAGAGACAACGGGTCCTGCGGACGCCTGCAAGGCTACCTCGTAGTCTCAGTAGTCGAAAAATCCACAAGTCGCTACTGCCGCTGCTGCTGTCCGTAACCTGTATCTGCGCAAAAAGAGCGCAGAGTGTAATATCAGCACAACCGACCCCATGTGCTGGTAAGTGCCTGGCCTATCCCGGCGAACTAGTGACAAGGCTAAGGCCAGTCACCCACCTAAACCTGTACAGTTGCAATATAGATATATATATACAATACATTTATAAAGAAATACTCTGCTCTAAAATAACAGTCAATAACTCAAGTTATCCAGAATAATCTAATCAACAGAATAAATCTTACTTTCTTGTCTCAATTTCCTCTTTCATTTCTTGTCTCGTGGTAGGCGTACCACCCGCTCCCAACTATCACAGTAATTATCTCTTGTGGTAGGCGTACCACCCGCTCCCAATTATCAATAATTATATCTCTTGTGGTAGGCGTACCACCCGCTCCCAAATATATCAATAGTTATATCTTGTGGTAGGCGTACCACCCGCTCCCAAATATATCAATAATCATATCTCGTGGTAGGCGTACCACCCGCTCCCAAATATATCAATAATCATATCTTGTGGTAGGCGTACCACCCGCTCCCAAATATATCAATCGGCTACCGGCAACTATGGCCAATGCCAAGATTTCAAGTCACTTTGTGGTCGGCGTACCACACGATCCCAAATATAAAATATATATGTTACCGGCATTTAGCCAATAATCTCTATATCAACAATATTTATAATTACCGGTTTTAAACCAATAATTTACAATAATTTCAACAAATTACCTTCATTACCGGTATAACACCAATAACTCTTATTCAGCAATTTATTCATAACTAAATTCATATTCCTACAAACTAGGATAGAACAAACACTTACCTCGAAAGTTTACGAATGATTTAATCCGTAGCAATGCCCTTTCCTTTCGAATTTGACTCCAATCCAATCGTATCTATACACAATTGATTTAATATCATCAATTCTACTCAACAAACTAATTCTTAAGACCAAATACCACTTTTACAACATTCTGCCATGAATAGTGAATTTCAACCCCGGGCCCACATGGTCGGAACTCGGGGTTAGGACCAAAATCCGGTTACCCATCCCCCCACGAGTTCATATATATGATTTGTTTCAAAATCGGACCTCAATTCGAGGTCCAATTCCCCAATTTATGAAAAACCATATTTTCTAACAAAAACAAGAATTCTACCATAAAAATCATTGATTTCTTATGAAAAACATGTTTAATGATGTTAGGAATTGAAAGAATTAAGTAAAAAGTGACTTACAATCGTTTTGATGAAGAAGAAATCCTTGAAGAATCGCAAATGAGTGTTTTGTTTTTGTAAAATGTGAAAAATGAAGCTGGAAATCGTGATTTACAGGTCTCTGTGTTCGCATTTGCGAACATGGGTTCGCAATTGCGAACCCCGACCAATTTCCGGAGTTTGAAAAATAAGCTAAGGATGGAAAGTTCGCATTTGCGAACTTTTATTCGCATTTGCGAAGCCAAGGCAAAACTGGGAAGTTCGCATTTGCGAACTATTGTTCGCAATTGCGAACACAGGCTAAATATGGGAGGTTCGCATTTGCGAACTATTGTTCGCATTTGCGAACCCAGGCAGAATAGTGTCGAGTTCGCATTTGCGAACTATAGCTCGCATTTGCGAACACAGGCACAGAAAGGTCAAGTTCGCATTTGCGAACTATTGTTCGCATTTGCGAACACAGACACAATAGGGGGAGTTCGCATTTGCGAACTATTGTTCGCATTTGCGAACTCTGCAGAATAGTGGGGAGTTCGCATTTGCGAACTATTGTTCGCATTTGCGAACTCTGCAGACCAGTTGCAGACAGGAACTTCTAACATGAAAAATTGATCTCGTGGCCTATCCAAAGTTCACCCGAGCCCTCGGGGCTCCAAACCAAATATGCACATAACCTCAAAAACACATTATGAACTTGTTCGTGCGATCACATCGCCAATATCACCTCGTTTTCATCAAATCAAGCCTCAAATGCATGATTTTTATACCTTTAGTTTTCAAAACTTTCAAACTTGGGACTCAAGGTCCAAAACAACTCAAACGACATCCAAATGTCACCAAACTTTACGGAAATCACATATATAATATTTAAGACTTGTACCGGGCGTCGGAACCAAAATACGAGCCCGATACCAAGGTCAATTAATTTATTTCCTTTAATAATTGCATCAAAAACAATTTCACATAAAAATTCATAACTTGGGCTCTAGGCCTCAGAATTCGACTCCGGACGCATGTCCAAGTCCCATATTTTCCTACGGACCTCTCGGGACCATCAAATCTCGGTCCGGATCCGTTTACCAAAAATGTTGACCGAAGTCAACCATATCAATATTAATATCATTTTTATCCAAAATTCTCATAGAATTCATATTTTCTATCACAAAAATCTTTCCGGCTACATGCTCGGATCATGCACGTAAATCGAGGCAACATAGAATGAGGTTTTCAAGGCCTCAAATGTACGAAATGATTAATAAAACAAGTGATGACCCTTTGGGTCTTCATCTCCACCTCTAAAACAACCGTTCGTCCTCGAACGGACAAAATAAAGAAGTACCTGAGTCAGGAAACAAGTGTGGGTAGCGGCTCCGCATATCGGACTCGGACTCCCAGGTCGATGCCTCAGGAGGCTGACCTCTCCACTGAACACGCACAGAAGGATAACTCTTCGACCTCAGCTGTCGAACCTGCCGGTCTAGAATGGCTACCGGCTCCTCCTCGTAAGATAGATCATTGTCCAATTGGACAGTACTGAAGTCTAACACATGTGTGGGATCACCGTGGTATCTCCGAAGCATAGATACATGAAAAACTGGATGCACGGCTGATAAGCTAGGCGGCAAAGCTAATCCGTAAGCCACCCCTCCCACTCTGTCTAGAATCTCAAATGGACCAATATACCTAGGGCTGAGCTTGCCCTTCTTTCCGAACCTCATCACGCCCTTCATAGGCGACACCCGAAGCAATACTCGTTCACCAACCATGAAATCTACATCTCGAACCTTGCGATCCGCATAAGTCTTTTGCCTAGACCTGAGCTGAACGCAATCTCTCCTGAATAGTCTTGACCTTATCCAAGGCCTCCTGAACTAAGTCTGTACCCAACAATCGAGCCTCTCCCGGTTCAAACCATCCAACTGGTGATCGACATCGCCTACCATACAACGCCTCATACGGAGCCATCCGGATGCTAGACTGGTAACTGTTATTGTAGGCGAACTCTGCTAATGGTAGAAACTGATCCCACGAGCCTCCGAAATCAATAACACAGGCTCGAAGCATGTCCTCAATAATCTGAATAGTCCTCTCGGACTGGCCATCCGTCTGAGGATGAAATGCTGTACTCAACTGAACCTGGGTGCCTAACTCCTGCTGGACCGCTCTCCAGAACCGCGAGGTAAACTGGGTACCCCGATCAGAGATAATAGATACCGGCACCCCATGAAGACGAACAATCTCCCTAATGTAAATCTCCGCTAACCTCTCCGATGAGTAGAAGATAGATATTGGAATAAAATGTGCTTACTTGGTCAGCCTATCAACAATGACCCAAATAGCATCAAATTTCCTTCTAGTCAAAGGAAGTCCAATAACGAAATCCATAGTGATCCGCTCCCATTTCCACTCGGGAATTTCAATCCTCTGGAATACACCACCAGGTCTCTGGTGCTCATATTTCACCTGCTGACAATTTAGACACCGAGCGACATCCGCTAGGGCACAAGCTGCCAAAGTTCAACACGTTTAATGGGATTGGAGATCCCGTTGCTCATTTAAAGGATTACTGCAGTAGATTGATTGGTATTGGACATAATGAGGCCGTTCGAATGAGATTATTCATTCAAAGTTTGTCCGGATTAGCGCTCACTTGGTACACCAGACAAGATTTTAGAAAATGGCATACATGGGAAGATATGACCCATGATTTTGTGAAGCAATACGAGTTTAACATCAAAATTGATCCGCACATGGTTGATTTGCTCAAGATAAAGAAAATGCCGCGTGAATCTTTTCAAGAATATGCCACACGATGGAGGTTAGAAGCTTCAAAAATTCATCCTCCATTGCCAGAGGCGGAATTGTGTCACGACCCGGATTTCCCACCATCGGGGTCATGATGGCGCCTACTAAATGGAAGCTAGGCAAGCCAAATATTAATTACATCTCCATTAATTACCAATTTCTTATTAACAACATAAAAATTACAGCGGAGTAATCAAAATTAGCGGAAGACTTAATCAAATGTGATAAAGAAAAATCCAAATCTGATACACTACCCAAGATTGGTGTCACAATACTCACGAACTTCTAAGAATAATACACATAATTGTTTGAAAGAAAATACAAGCTGTTTATCTCGATTACATGAGATAACAGAATGAAAAGCATAGATAAGAGAGACAACGGGTCCTGCGGACGCCTGCAAGGCTACCTCGTAGTCTCAGTAGTCGGAATATCCACAATCGTGCTACTGCCGTTGCTGTTGTCCGTAACCTGTATCTGCGCAAAAAGAGCGCAGAGTGTAGTATCAGCACAACCGACCCCATGCGCTGGTAAGTGTCTGGCCTATCCCGGCGAAGTAGTGACGAGACTAAGGCCAGTCACCCACCTAAACCTGTACAGTTGCAATATAGATATATATATATACAATACATTTATAAAGAAATACTCTGCTCTAAAATAACAGTCAATAACTCAAGTTATCCAGAATAATCTAATCAACAGAATAAATCTTACTTTCTTGTCTCAATTTCCTCTTTCATTTCTTGTCTCGTGGTAGGCGTACCACCCGCTCCCAACTATCACAGTAATTATCTCTTGTGGTAGGCGTACCACCCGCTCCCAATTATCAATAATTATATCTCTTGTGGTAGGCGTACCACCCGCTCCCAAATATATCAATAGTTATATCTTGTGGTAGGCGTACCACCCGCTCCCAAATATATCAATAATCATATCTTGTGGTAGGCGTACCACCCGCTCCCAAATATATCAATAATCATATCTTGTGGTAGGCGTACCACCCGCTCCCAAATATATCAATCGGCTACCGGCAACTATGGCCAATGCCAAGATTTCAAGTCACTTTGTGGTCGGCGTACCACACGATCCCAAATATAAAATATATATGTTACCGGCATTTAGCCAATAATCTCTATATCAACAATATTTATAATTACCGGTTTTAAACCAATAATTTACAATAATTTCAACAAATTACCTTCATTACCGGTATAACACCAATAACTCTTATTCAGCAATTTATTCATAACTAAATTCATATTCCTACAAACTAGGATAGAACAAACACTTACCTCGAAAGTTTACGAATGATTTAATCCGTAGCAATGCCCTTTCCTTTCGAATTTGACTCCAATCCAATCGTATCTATACATAATTGATTTAATATCATCAATTCTACTCAACAAACTAATTCTTAAGACCAAATACCACTTTTACAACATTTTGCCATGAATAGTGAATTTCAACCCCAGGCCCACATGGTCGGAACTCGGGGTTAGGACCAAAATCCGGTTACCCATCCCCCCACGAGTTCATATATATGATTTGTTTCAAAATCGGACCTCAATTCGAGGTCCGATTCCCCAATTTATTAAAAATCCTATTTTCTAACAAAAACAAGAATTCTACCATAAAAATCATTGATTTCTTATGAAAAACATGTTTAATGATGTTAGGAATTGAAAGAATTAAGTAAAAAGTGACTTACAATCGTTTTGATGAAGAAGAAATCCTTGAAGAATCGCAAATGAGTGTTTTATTTTTGTAAAATGTAAAGAAATGACTGAAATTTGTGTTTTTCAGGTCTCTGTGTTCGCATTTGCGAACATGGGTTCGCAATTGCGAACCCCGACCAATTTCTGGAGTTTGAAAAATAAGCTAAGGGTGGGAAGTTCGCATTTGCGAACTTTTCTTCGCATTTGCGAAGCCAAGGCAAAATTGGGAAGTTCGCATTTGCGAACTATTGTTCGCAATTGCGAACACAGGCTAAATATGGGGAGGTTCGCATTTGCGAACTATTGTTCGCGTTTGCGAACCCAGGCGGAATAGTGGCCAGTTCGCATTTGCGAACTATAGCTCGCATTTGCGAACACAGGCACAGTAGGGTCAAGTTCGCATTTGCGAACTATTGTTCGCATTTGCGAACACAGGCACAATAGGGGGGAGTTCGCATTTGCAAACTATTGTTCGCATTTGCGAACTCTGCAGAATAGTGGGGAGTTCGCATTTGCGAACTATTGTTCGCATTTGCGAACTCTGCAGACCAGTTGCAGACAGGAACTTCTAACATGAAAAATTGATCTCGTGGCCTATCCAAAGTTCACCCGAGCCCTCGGGGCTCCAAACCAAATATGCACATAACCTCAAAAACACATTATGAACTTGTTCGTGCGATCACATCGCCAATATCACCTCGTTTTCATCAAATCAAGCCTCAAATGCATGATTTTTATACCTTTAGTTTTCAAAACTTTCAAACTTGGGACTCAAGGTCCAAAACAACTCAAACGACATCCAAATGTCACCAAACTTTACAGAAATCACATATATAATATTTAAGACTTGTACCGGGCGTCGGAACCAAAATACGAGCCCGATACCAAGGTCAATTAATTTATTTCCTTTAATAATTGCATCAAAAACAATTTCACATAAAAATTCATAACTTGGGCTCTAGGCCTCAGAATTCGACTCCGGACGCATGTCCAAGTCCCATATTTTCCTACGGACCTCTCGGGACCATCAAATCTCGGGTCCGGATCCGTTTACCAAAAATGTTGACCGAAGTCAACCATATCAATATTAATATCATTTTTATCCAAAATTCTCATAGAATTCATATTTTCTATCACAAAAATCTTTCCGGCTACATGCTCGGATCGTGCACGTAAATCAAGGCAACATAGAATGAGGTTTTCAAGGCCTCAGAAGCTCGAAATGATTAATTAAATAAGTGATGACCCTTTGGGTCGTCACAAATTGATATCAACCTTTGTCCAAATTCAAGAAGGCATATATTTTGATAAGCTGCTCGGAACTTGTGCACGCAATTTCTCTGATTTGATTCGAATTGGAAATGAGCTAGAATATGGCATTCTGGAAGGAAGAGTTGTCAGCAAATCAACAGCTCAAATGATTAACCAAACCTTCCATCAAGAGATACATGGAAACCTGCAAGGCAAAGAAGATAACTCAGTTGCCACGACTATGCACCAGCCGCAATGCTATGACAATAACCCATTTTTTCAATCTTATGCCACTTCCAACTTACACAAAATCCATCTCCAGCCTAATTGCCAGCAAAAATTTCAGCAAAACTTCCAGAAGCAATCTCCCCGAGCACAATGCAGCCTCCGACCGCAAAAGAAGGTGAAGCCCTGCTCTTTCACTCACTTGGATGAGCCATTAGTTGACATACTTGAACGATTGAAAGCCAAAGGTCTTCTACAAACGAGGAAGGGATTTATCTCTGAGTATCCACCTCAAAACTTTGATCCATCTAAGAATTGTGCATTCCATTCAAACATTCAAGGACATGACACCGAAGAATGTTCAGCACTCAAATTCAAGATACAATGCATGATTAAGCAGGGGAAGATAAAGGTACAACCTGAGTTACCAAGCAATAATTGCAAAATTTCAACTGAAGGCACGATTATTGTCAAAGGCGATCTATCAAAATTGGCACCTAGATGTTTGAAAAGAAAGCGCATAACAGATGAGGAAGACTAAAATGATATCATATCACAGCCATTCTCCACCCACCCTCCCTTAGTACTACTCTTTTGCAATTCTTCTAAGACTTTTGTAATGAACTACGTTTTGACCTGATTCCCGTTTAAGAGGGGATACGTAGGCAGCCCAATGGGTTCGGTCTCATCAAAATAAAATTCTATTTGCCCCAAAAGCCAAAATCGGGGCAGATTTTGCAAAAGGATCCTCATCATTTGGCAACGCAGAAAATAAAATCTCGAGCCACATATTCATTACAAGGACAATAGCAAATTCCAAAATGCCATGGAAAGAAGTTGCAGATTCAAAGCCAAACTTTTACTTTCAATGCAAGGCAACCACTTTATTTTGTACTAATGAATTTTCTTTGAGTAATGCAGGGGCATATTTTATTATTCTTGAACGTTATACGCTATTGCAAAGCTCAGCATCGAGTCAAATGTCGCAAAGTTCATGCAAAGCAAAGGATAAAGCCAAGCAAGCACACAAACTTTGAAACTTACAATTTTTCTTTGATTGCAGGAATTTATTAATAGAAAAACTTTCTTTTGAAGCTCCAACAACTGTTACCATTGCACCAGGAATATTCACTACTACAAAGGCATTTCATCAAGCACTCTGCATCGCACCATTTGCTATTATAAAATCATTGCGCCAAGCTCTCTGCATTGCACCATCAATATATGTTGCTTTGAAGTAACCATGCCAAGCTCTTCGCATTGCACCAATCTGGTAATTTTAAATCAAGCATCACATTTAGGCTTGTCCGCCTTTAATAGGACACTTAGGCTGGTCCGCCTTTAATTGGACGTTTAGGCATATTTTGCCTTAAATTAAATATTTAGGCTTATCCGCCTTTAATTGGATTTTTAAGCATGCTTGCATTTAATATGATATTCAGGCTAGTCCGCCTTCAATAAGACATTTAAGCTTTATTTATCCGCATTATTAAATATATAAGCACGCACGCCTCTATAGTATTTAAGATGTTTGTTCGCCTTCAAATGGAAGACTTAGGCTCGTCCGCCTTTAATAGGACATTTATGCATTAAATTTTAGACTTATCCGCCTTTAATCGGATATTTGAGCACGCTTGCCTTTATGATATTTAGGCTTGTCCGCCTTTAGTAGGACATTTAGGCTCGTCCGCCTTTAATAGGACGTTTAGGCACATTTTACCTTTAATTAAATATTTAGGCTTATCCGCCTTTAATTGGATATTTTTGCACATTTATCTTTAAATTAAATATCTTAGGCTCGTCCGCCTTAAATAGGACATTTATGCATTAAGTATTTAGGCATGTCCACATTCAATAGGACATTTATGCACATTTATCTTTAATTGAATATTTAGGCTCATCCGCCTTAAATAGAACATTTAGGCTTATCCACCTTTAATTGGATTTCTAGGCAAGTTTGTCTTTAATTAAATATTTAGGCTTATCTGTCTTTAATTGAATTTTCAAGCACACTTGCATTTAATATGATATTTAGGATTGTCCGCCTTTAATAGGATATTTATGCGTTAAAATTTAGGCTTAGCCACCTTTAATTGGATTTTTAAGCATGCTTGCCTTTATGATACTTAGGCTCGTCCGCCTTCAATAGGACGTCTAAGCACATTTTACCTTCAATTAATTTTTTTAGGCTTATCTGCCTTAATTGGATTTTTAAGCACACTTGACTTTTTGATATTCAGGTATGTCCGCCTTTAATAGGGCACTTAGGCTCGTCCGCCTTTAATAGGACAAGTTATGCACATTTTGCCTTTAATTAAATATTTCAACTTATCCGCCCTTAATCGAACATTTATGCATATTTATCTTTAATAATATTTAGGCTTGTCCGCCTTTAATATGACATTTCTGCGTTATATTTAAGCTTAACCGCCTTTAATTGGATTTTTAAGCACGTTTGCCCATTAATATGGTATTTAGGTTTGTCCACCTTTAAAAGCATATTTGTGCATTAAAATTTTGGTTTATCCGCCTTTAATTAAATATTTAAGCACGCTCGCCTTTATTACATTTAGGCTCGCCCGCCTTTAATGGGACATTTAAGCACTTTTTCCTGTAATATTATATTTAGGCTTGTTCGCCTTTAACATGACATCTATGCATTAAATATTTATATTTATACATATTTAATGGATTTTTTTAAGCAAGTTTGCCGTTAATATGATATTTACGCTTGTCATTATATTTAGGCTTGTTCGCCTTTAACATGACATCTATGCATTAAATATTTATATTTATACATATTTAATTGATTCTTTAAGCAAATTTGCCATTAATATGATATTTACGCTTGTCCGCCTTCAACATGACACTTTAGCACATATTCGCATGCTTTTCATTAATTTATTTTGACCTTGATGGTCATGCTTTTGATGTTATTACAGAAATACATCATTATCATAAATTATTGCAAAACACATTTATAAACTGCATGTTATTGTTGAAAATTATTATTGGCATAAAGCTATATTTTATCAAATCAGTCGGCCGTATTGTATAAGTAAATGCCCAAAAGGTGTCATTTTCATAAGATTATTTTACAGCATATTGCATTTCAATATCTACTCTACTAACGAATTTGTCTTGCAGAAAATATAGCGCAACATCAATCAAGGCGAGCTATATTAAATTATATTTTAAATCTCATAGTTTTCTTCGAGTGCAGGACTTTACTAATAATAAACTTCAGCATGCAAATTTTCAAATCATTGGCACCGCTCCTTGAAAAGGCTCTGCGTCAAGCTCTCCGCACGAAGGATATTTGCTATTGCACCAAGCTCTTTGCATCGCACCTTGAATATTTTATTATAACTTTGGCATCAGATCAAGCTTTATGTACCATATCAAGCTTTTTGCACCGCATCATATTAACATTTGTAATTACAAATCAAGCACTACATATCGGGTCCTTCCGCCCTCAAACAGGATATATCGGGTCCATCCGCCCTCAAAGGATATATCGGGTCCATCCGCCCTCAAACAGGATATATCGGGTCCATCCGCCCTCAAATAGGATATATCGGGTCCATCCGCCCTCAAATAGGATATATCGGGTCCATCCGCCCTCAAACAGGATATATCGGGTCCATCCGCCCTCAAACAGGATATATCGGGTCCATCCGCCCTCAAACAGGATATATCGGGTCCATCCGCCCTCAAACAGGATATATCGGGTCCATCCGCCCTCAAACAGGATATATCGGGTCCATCCGCCCTCAAACAGGATATATCGGGTCCATCCGCCCTCAAATAGGATATATCGGGTCCATCCGCCCTCAAATAGGATATATCGGGTCCATCCGCCCTCAAATAGGATATATCGGGTCCATCCGCCCTCAAATAGGATATATCGGATCTATCCGCCCTCAAATAGGATATATCGGGTCAATCCGCCCTCAAATAGGATATATCGGGTCAATCCGCCCTCAAATAGGATATATCGGGTCAATCCGCCCTCAAATAGGATATATCGGGTCAATCCGCCCTAAAATAGGATGTTGAAGTTAATCCTTCCTCAAAAGAATATTTAATTTATTTTGACCTGAGTGGTCCCGCTTGCATAAACATTGCCAGAATATATCTTTCATAAATCATTGTCCAATGCATTTATTTTCATAAGCTAAATTTTTTTATGGTGTTGCAATCATAAAATATATCACCATAAAATTATATCTCTTATGCTTGCACAATAAATTCGCATTTCTTATGAATTGACGTCTAAATATTATTTTCATAAGATTGCTTTTATGGAATATTGCATCTTATTTCCTAATGATTTTTTTTAGCATTTTTAAGCTATGCAGGAAATATAGCGCAACGTGGAACTATATCTTAGCAGTGAACTGGGGCAGTTTGTTGGAGAGGAATACCAAACTCTCCAACAAAGGTCAAGGATCTACTTCGAACTCCGCTCAACTCAACCCTCAAAATTCTTAACCAAATCATTTTTATTAAATATCGTTCTTTCGACCATGGTATCTAGTGCCTATATAATTCAATAGTGGGGCAGTATTTTAGAATCTGCATCAATAGTTGAGTTCTACTCCAAGGTACCATAAATCTTGAACTACATATGGCCTGATTCTCGTGAAACCCGAGATATGTAGGCAACTCGAAACCGGAGTTCGGCCGCAATCATTTTTTTTACGTCCCCTTTGTCTCATTCCAACGCTGATAGTCGGCACAAAATTTACTACTATGTCAATTTCTTTGTCCGAAAACTCTTTCATCATCTCCGGCCAAAGAGGGGCAGCTGTTGACATCCAATTTTGTCCCTCATTCTTTCAAACTATTTTTTTTAGCTTCTAATAGCACTAATAATGCAAGAATAATTATTTTATTATTTTAGCACAAACTACACCAAATTATCTTTACTACTATTTACTTAAAATCACTATTACTAGTATTTAATATTGTTTCTATTATTATTATTATAACTATTATTATTATTATAATTATTATTATAACTATTATTATTATTATAATTATTATTATAACTATTATTATTATTATAATTATTATTCACTCGTTCATTCATGCTTATCGCCTTTTGTGAAAATATATTCTTCTTCTTTATTTAGTAAAATAGTAATGTTTCTTCAATCCTACGTTTTATAAATATTTGTTCCAAGAGTATTATAGTTTTATAATTATATTAGTATAAGGTATATTTTCACATGTTAATGTTATTATATAATATGATTATTAAAATATTTTATCTAAATAAAAGCTCAAAAGAATTAAATTGAAGAATGGAGTAAAGTCCCAAATTACAACCTAAATCTTCTGCCCAATTTCAATTTGTGTACATCGGCCCAAATTCTCCACAAAATGAACCAAAATCAGCCCAACAAGATTATTATTTTAAAATTCCAATCCCAAAAATAAGCCTAGGGTTATCTTTCTCTTTTCAAAAAAGACAAACCACTCCCCTTCTCCTTCCTTTTCCTCTTTCATGTTAAATGCATCACATTTCAGCTTTGGACAGAATAAGTACATGCCATTTTTGCACAAATTCATCCTTACCTTGACCCAACGTCTCTTTGCACCAGACCCTGGCTCAATTTTTGTTGCAACCTTACTGAAAAGCTGAAATTTTCTTTTGTCCGATTGCGAATTCAAATATTGAATTCAAATGGTTAGTTCAATTCTTTAACAGTCCCCTGACCCTAAAAATCATCCCTATAAGTACATCTTTTTGGCATCCATTTTGGACACGGTTGGAAGCCGCCACCCCTTTGCTCTGAAATTTCTCTCTAATAACCCATCTCTTTCTCTCAGTCTCCATTTAAAGTGTTGCTTCTAACGTTCTTGGCTTGTTCGAGTTAGTCGGTCTGAGGCTGGATATTCGATTATTCGTTGAAGACGCCCTAGTCACTGCACCCTAAAAGGTCAGTAACTGTTAAACTACTTCTTTCCATTTTTTTTCTAGTTAGAAGTAGATTTTATTTCTATCTGAAATAGTGTTGCGTTTGGTTTGTGATTATGATTCAAGACTAATTTTCACATAAATAGTCTGTTACGAGCCTATGCTGTATAGCATTATGAGTTAGAGCTGTATGTTTGTGGAAGTTGTTATTTTGGCCAAATAGAATAAAATTTAAAATGAAATAATACATCAGTTGTTAAGTATTTACATGAACAGATTTGAGGATTAGCTATCTGCATATTTTGCCTGAATGGTTCTGTCACTTAGCCTAGATTTTTAAACAAATGAGTTGTTCTCCTAACAGAATTGTGACTGGAGTCTCTTTTCTATTATATTGCATGCCTATATGGATCACCATCTTTAAATAGATATTCAAAGGAATCAAACCTATATCATGTTCAAACCTTGAATTATTGTAACAAATACATACATTCTGTTGGAGCTAACATTGATTTAGAGCCTATGATTATATATTTAGTTGTCATTTTACCTCTCTAGATACTGTATAAAGAGTTGTAATATTTAAGCTTTTCTTTAAGAACCATGTCTATAGTTGTGAAATAATAGGCACAAGAGTTTTTTTTAGCCATTTAGAAATCATGCTTGTAAGATTAGATTTTGACTCAATTGTTTGATGAGAATTAAATTTGACCTTGCTGTACTTTTCTACAACCTTCTTTATTTAATATAGATATTTTGTTATGATACTAAGACAAATTTTGGTATCATTTTTTATAGACCCGAACTTATTTTATTGTTAAGCCTTTTCTTCGTACGCCATGCTCCTGGGATTTCAAATTTTTTTGTTGAAAATGAATGTCTTATTTATATTGAAATACTAGTAAGCAATTATATTCTTGCTATTAGGCATTGGTATCTCATATGTACTAATTGAAAAGGCTTTTGTAGAAGTGAGAAACACCTCCTGTTTGCTGGATCATTGCTCTCTAAAAAGATATGTTAAAATAGTGCTCCATTTTAAAAACTGTTCGTATATGATTTGCTAATATTCTTGAACCATTGTAGAGTGAAGAAATTAGTTGTACTCTTGTCTTGTCTGCTGCACTTTTTTTTTTTATTGAATTTTGCCTCTAATTTTTTTTTCTTCTTTCTTCTTTCCTTTGCATATACACTTTGGAGCAAATGGAGTCCTAATTCGAGACTCTTGGAACGGAGTCTCAAAATGAGATCCGACACCCTCTACCCGAATACGGAGTCGTTGCACACCATCTTCCTTAGAGGACCGATCGCACCAGATAACGAGAAGAACAAGCGAAACGCTTGGGGGCGCTTATGGCGTCTTTCTTCTTATTTTCTCTTCTCATTTGTTTCATTTAACTTCTTTACGATTTTTGATTTATTAGCATGTTTGGGCTTTATCTTACATAATCTTTGGTAGCAAAATCTTATTAGTGGCATTCACTCTTGTTAACAACAAATTGCCGATTTTATGTTACAATCTTAAGAGCTTTCTAAAATCAGTAATTTGAGTTTGAGTTCAAACCTGTCAATGGTTAGTTTATTAAAATATTTGCCAACACTAATTCCAGATAGTTAATATTTTCGGCGCACTTGGCCATAAGAAATCTGTTCCCCCCTTTTCAATGTTTAAGTTCAATTCAAGTTGTCCCAAAAATGGTCTTTGGAGAGTTATTTGGACGTATGTTGAATTAAGTTTTACTCATTTAGTAATATTTTAGTATATAAAAAATAGTCACATGTTATTTTCCAAATATGTATAAAATATTAATTTATCTACTTATAATGAATTAATTAATCTAAGTTTGGCCGGTTAACCGTAATTAGCGGATCATATAGGGTGCCTTAATAACCTTCCCTATAGGATTAATTAGAACCCTTACTCATAATCTTAAGGTTAAGTAGACCATAAAATATAATGAATTTTAAGCACTACTTAGCTAAAATTGGTGTCCTAATTCACCGTTAAAACAATTAGGTGGCGACTCTCTCATTAATTAATTAAACCTTCAGAATTACCAATATGTTATACTCTAGTTTGACCCGTGTTAAAATGGGGTACAACATCGAGTTTTCTTCCTTTAACTTCCTACTTTATGCTTACCCAAGGTATCCTACTCTTGCCAACCTTGTTCTTGAAGACTCTTACTTCTACTCACTTCTTTTTACTAGAAATCAAGTTCAATAATCATGCATGAGTGTAAAAATTCTATTTTCAAAAGCTATTATATGCAAACCTTCCTTTACCCAATTTAAAACTGAAAATTAGAGAAAATAGCTAGGGTTTTTACCTTGAAAAGATTGGGGAAGTTGAATCCTTGCCCTAGGTTGGAACAATCTTTGAAGATGAAGAACTTCTCTCTCAAAACCCCTCTCTTCTCTCTCTAATTTTGGTAAGATGATATGAGAAAATGAGGGTGAAAGGTGTTATATTAAAGAAGAGATCGGGTCAAAATTTTACAAAAATCTGGGCCGGGTCAATTCTGCGGTCGCATCTGCGATCGCAGAACCCACATGCGGTCCGCATAGTGACCGCGGAATAGCCCCAAAAATTACACAAGTTCTGTTAAGGAATGCGACCAAAATGCGGT
The DNA here is from genome assembly GCA_032618575.1 of Nicotiana noctiflora. NCBI lineage: Eukaryota > Viridiplantae > Streptophyta > Magnoliopsida > Solanales > Solanaceae > Nicotiana > Nicotiana noctiflora. The sequence goes on from JASVEL010008834.1 coordinate 86,185, forward strand.
CTGCATTATTGATCTGCGGTCGCAATATGCACCGCAGATTCATTATGCGATCGCATATCGACCGCATTTTCAACATGATTTTGGGAAACCTACTGTTAAGCTCTGCGGCAAGAATGCGGTCCGCATAGCAGATCTGCGGTCGCATTCTTGACCGCAAAATTGACACTTTTATTCTCTACATTTTTGAAACTTAAATCACTACCAAGGGTCCGAACCGCGACGCATTCCTAACACATTATTCGGACCATGACACTATAGCTACTAGATTTTATGCACAAAAATTTTACGGGGCCTTACACTCCCGACCTAATCCCGACCGCGAAAATGCCATTTCCCAAGGAGTGGAATATGAAGCGTAAGTACCTGTCTTTAGCTTCCATTTATTGTTTTGTTTTCTTTGCTTCTCCTTATTGGCATCCTTTTCTATGATGTAACGGTTTCTTGGATGCTTGGCGCAATTCCTAACCTCGAGAGCTAGGTTCGGAAACTAGCTTTGACCTCTTTGTATGCTAAGAACTCATGGCGTGATTCAAGGGACTGATGTGGGGCTAAAAATCATGGTAAGCCCTTTTTCACATACTTGATGATTATCGCTAAAATGTTCCTTTTCATACTTACTGACTTCCTTTCATATAGGCCTTGGAAAAAATGCTATCATGAGGCCATGGAGGAGGAGGTTTCGCCCCCGACCCCGAAGCCGGCAAAGGATAAAAAGAGAAATATGGTCTCGACCTTCGAGACTCCAAAGCCCAAGAAGATTAAGGCTCGCAAGTCGAAGAAAGACATTATCGTCCTACCTGCGGATGTAGTTCAGCGACAAAGAGAGGAAGAAGAGGAAAATGAAGATGCTGACTTCAAGGTGGTGGCCCGAACGAAGAGGAGCACCGAGGCCCCAAAGGCCGCTGAGCCGGTAGGGTCGAAGAGATTCAACGTCGAACCGAGGAGATCTTGGAAGAGGGACCGAGCAAAGTCCTCGAGTCGTCAATCTCCGATCTATTATCGTTCGATTTCTCCGGTACAGGTTCGACCCTACGAATAACTTCTTGTGATATTTCAAGCTCAATTCTGCTTGGTGATCGATTCTAATTTTGGAGTTGTGCTATCGCAGCCTGTTGAGTCTGCAACATCATCAACAACAATAACTACCCAGTATAATTCTACCAAGTGGGGTCTGGGGAGGGTAGGATGTACGTATCCTTACTCCTACCCTAGAAGGGTACGGAGACTGTTTCCGAATTACCCTCGGCTAAAGAAGGTGAAGGAAGCCCTGATAGCCTGTTGAGTCTGTGATATTACAAATATCATTTGAAGGCTAATCCCGCCTTCTTCACTGCTCTGTGCGTTCTAATCGGCTGCTCAGGTATCTCTGTGGACGCTATTTTCAGGGTCGATGCTCAAATTCCCATTAATGGCAATACAAGAACTGATATCGACTAGGTCTGTGGCCGGTGGTCCATCGGAGTTGACTAAAGGTACTCTGTTTCCCGGGGCGACTATGTTCTCGTTCTCCCCATGAAGACCAAGGTCGATGTCTGTATGAGTGGGTGCCACTTGAGAGTTTGACATGTTGATTCCTGAAATCAAAGATACTTACGAGAACAAGCGTAAAGCGATATGTGTTATGAGGATTAATACGAGGCAATCACTATTATCCTTAGCCCCATGGTGGGCGCCACACTCTTTACCCTTAAAATTGGATAACAATTGAATTTATAATGTAGTTTTAAGGATACGTGATTCCACCTAATACCAATTGATAAATGTAAAGACTAGTGATAGAAATTAACAGTAAGGTAAGGCAAACCAATGTTTGAACGAAAGTCAGCCCTCGAGTTGAATACCCTCGAACTTATCGATGCAAGAATAGTTAAAAATATAACAATCTAGTGAACAAGAATATAAGCTAGAGAGTATTGTATTGCTTTGATATGCGTGAATGTAAGGTGTTTACAAAATGATGAGAACCCTCTTTATATAGTAGAGGAATCCTATCTATGGTACAATTCTAATTACGAAAGTATATCCTATGATTAGCCTAAACAATCACCCTTGATTTGATATGTTCCGAAATTTCCACCGTGATCTTCGATCGGACACGGATATCTTGCCTTTTCTGTTATTGCGCTTTGTTCGAAGTCTGCCATATTTGGTTTTGATCTCGACATACACCTCGATCCTTGAATTCGATACCTTGTCTTCGTGCTCTGATCTGATCCGCTACGAGGCTGGGCTTCGATGTAATTCCCTAACCTCGATGTAATAATAAAATCAAGTAGGCCCGATTTTAACCGTATACATTGCCAAATTGGCAAACAATTTTTTTTTTTCACTTTAAAACACCTTCCTTAAAAACATTCTTGCCTCCAACAATAAGTCTACCGCGGTACGTATGAAGTAGTTGATGATGGTATAGAGGTACTAATTTGTGAACTAGAAATTATCATTAGTACCTCTTTACTTGGTGTAAATCTATCTTGTTTATTTTTTAATGATCAATTTTTCCTCAAAACACTCGCACTATCTGCAGAAAGGTCTATAACGACATGGATAAAATAGTCAAAAAGCCGAAAACATAGGTTTATAAGAATTTTGTCAGAAGTTACCAAATATTTATTTCATTAACATAAACAAAACAAGTTATCTCTTTTTACTGAGACGAAGAGATTGTAATAATTTAATAAGTTTTCGTAGTTCAATTGGAGGAGAGACAGGCATGAGACAAATATGAGTAAACAATCTTAGCATTTCTACACTGACAAGAAGTCAAAACAAGAGAGAATTGGACAGCAATTCCAATAATGTCTTCAAAACCTTGAATTTCCAAGAAAATAACTTTGTTAAAAAAGGAAGAAAAAGTTTTCCTCAACTTTCCAATAAAAATAACAGGGCAGGTCTCTTTCCCAGTTTCAATGAAATTAACAATGACAAGTTCCTTTGACTGGCCTTTGGGTATTGGTGTAGTCGTGTAGACACTGATGCTGATACACTTGGCTTTCATTAGAAAAATTAATTCGAATGTTTGGCAGTAGTTTTTGTAATTATTTATTAAGTACTTTTTTAATCATTTCCACTCGTTGTATTGGAAATCATGATACTATGAGTGTGTTTGGTACGAAGGAAAACATTTTCTGGAAAATGTTTTCTAATTTTTTCATGTTTGGTTGGCTTAAATGTTTTGGAAAACATTTTCTTTATCAATTCATTTTCCTCCAATTGGAGGAAAATGTTTTCCTTATCAAAAGAAGGGAAAACATTTTCCAAAACTCCTTCTCAACCATTCTCACCCTCACTAACCCACCCTCAAAAGAAGTTCTTTTTTTAGAAAAATTTCAGTTTTTCCGTTACCATCCACCCTACTACCCCTCCACTCCACCCCGCAAAAAAATTTCTTTTACCTTAATTTTTTTTTCTATAATTTTAAATTTCTGTTTTCTTATTTTTTTGCACCACCCACCCTCACTCCCTACCCCCTCCCCCCACCCCCACCCTCCCCCCCCCCCCCCCCCCCCCACAAAAAAAATTACTTTTTTTTTGTAATTTAAATTTTTATTTTTTTTCGATTTACTGCCACCCCCTCCCCCCCGCCCCACCCCCCCCCCCCCCCCCCCCCCCCCCCCCCCCCCCCCCCGAAAAGTTTTAAAATATATTTTTCAGTTTTTAATTTTATTAGTTATCATTTAAAGACTCAATATTTTACAAGTTCCAAAATTATGAGTTTGGAAGTTTACGGGTTTAGAAATTATAAATTGACCGATTCGGAAATACGCGATTTTTGCGTTAAAAAGTAAAGCATCACATTAGTTCCTTTAGATTGTGTCAATTTTAGAGACTTCGGGAAGGGGAGGGGTGGGGGAGGTGGGAGGGGGAGGGGTAGGAGAGTTGCAAAAAAAAAAATTCTAAAAAAACTATTTTTTACTCTCTAACCAAACATAGAAAGAAAATATTTTCCGGAAAATATTTTCCACTTACCAACCAAACAAGAGAAAATAAGTGATAAAGTCACTCATTTTCCATGAAAACATTTTCTAGGAAAACATTTTCCATGGAAAACATTTTCCTTCGTACCAAACACACCCTATATTTATAATTAATATCAAAGACTTTTTGGTTTGAGTTCAAATTTGTTAGTCTCTTTCACGCTGGTAGGTTATCTAACTAACGCATTGGTTTAATCTAGTTTTAATTTCCACATAAGACAATATGGTGTTTTGGACCAAATCTAGAAATACTTGCATAGTATACATGATTAATGTAATAATTATGGGTTTCTAATGTATGATTGATTATTAGGAGTAATAGATGTAATCACTGTGGCTGATATATATATGGATTTGAAAGTGGCCAAATTAACGTTCATTTCATTACTTGAACTATACAACTATACAAGTTTTTAAAATATATAATTATTTATCATTTATTTTCTTTTTCTTGAGCTGAGTGTCTTCCGAGAATAACCACAGGGATAAGATATCTTCCCAAACCTCACTTGTGAGATTTTACTGGGTTGTTATTGTTGTTCATAGAGAAACATGCCATTTGTTTGGGATACACACATTTGCTTCATATCTTTTTTTTCTTACTACGTAGAAGTAGTAAAACTGCTTGTGTCATTTTAAAGTAGCATACATAATCAATAGCCTCTTTGACTAT